>JBBMKE010411656.1:0-11569 GCA_037834125.1 Lippia alba | reverse complement strand
CAATAGATGATGGTCTTGAACAATGAGATGTGACCGCCTATGAAGGCACCGAAGGTCACAGCCGGGTTAACGTGACCGCCGGAGATGTTGGCGCCCACAGAAACAGCGACGAACAGAGCAAAAGCATGTGCGATTGCAGCTGCAATCAGCCCTGCCGGAGTGCTAGCTCCACCATCCGTAAGCTTAGCTGTTTGCCAATCCAACATTCAATATCAATCCACCATGTAAGAAAATCACATGATAAGTACAAATGTTTTTATCTCTAGTATATTGTTTTCGCCGATTCAAAACTACCTATATACAATCATGTATAAAGGAGTCTTTTTGTAATTTATGAATATACTTGCAATATCATATCATATTATAATAAGATCTTACCAAAAGCCATGCCGGAGCCTTCACCGGCAAACACGAAAATGAGCATAGAGATGAACTCAGCCGCCGCTGCCTTGATGGTGTCCGGATGGCTGGCCTCAGCCGGACTTCCGACGGTGATTCTCGAAATCGGCATTTCTCTCCCTCTCTTCTCCCTCCTTCCCTTCGTCTAAACAGAGCCAAGAAATGCTTTGATCGATCTTGTGTTTTGCTTTCTATATTGCATGCTCTACAGAAGCTCTACTTATATAGTAAGCCTAAGCACATAAAGCCAGTTCAACTTGTCATTGTACGTGGGTAGGGCCTCAAAATATAATGACTTTGTGCATTGTGATTGGAGTTGGAGAATTTAATTGGCCGACCATCAATCGGGAATAATTACTAGGATTTTATATTTAAACCGACCATTTGAATATATAATTATATTTTGTATGTAATAAATATATTGTGTAAGGGATATATTAGTTGTAACATCGCTCTTATCATCCATCATTGTTAGTTTATTAACTAATAAGCTTATGAGTTGTGACGACCTAATAACCTCTTTTTTGCCAATAAGCTATAAAGAAAATTTAAAGAAATTATTCTTGTAGTGGTTGGGTGGAGTTTAATGCTAATTTCATGAACACAAAGTTTTAGAGGTTTCCGGACAGTAACTATTATTAGTACTAAGTCTGAAATATTTGTTTGATCGATAGATGTATGTATAAAAAAATTCAAAATTCTAACACGCAATGTTGTCATACGTTTTGTAAGTCGTTGATATTAATTTTAGAGTCATTTACACTTAATTACCCTGCATTTATATTTAATTACAATGCAGTCTATCATTATCAAAAAGTATCATTTTAGTACCTAAATCATATTTGGTATGAGGTCCCCTAACAAAATTTATAAAAGTACACTTATGCCCCTGATAGTTTTAAGAGTGTTACATTGAATATATGATTACAAAATCGTCTCTAAAGTTTACAAAAATAATCCCTACAAATTATGAATTTAACAACAAATAAGAGATATTTTTTAAATGACATAACAGAATCCTAGGGACCGCAAACGGTTGTCAAAGTTAGAGACTAAAATGTAAATTTTTAAAAATGATAAATTGCGTTGTAATTAGGTATAAATACAGGATAGTCAGATGTAATTATTTCTTAATTTCATGTATAACAATAATTAAAAATCTGATTTATTTAGTTAAGAAATATTGAAGAAGAATCATTGTCCTCACAGGTTTGATTATTACTAACTTTGAAGAGAAGGACAATAAATTCGGATAATTTTATTTTGAATCTATTTTGTTCAACTCAGTATAATGAGATTAAGGATTTTTAAAATTGTTATGCAAAGCATCCAAATTAGGTTTTCAATAACGATATAAAATCGGTCACTTGCCGCTTCTAAATATTTCAGGGGTACTATTTTTATTCTAAAATTGATGCAAGTTATAGATTTGCTTACGGCGGAGTGACAAATCGCCTTCTATTTTGAATTTCTTTTCCAAAATTATTATTACCTATACACTTAATATATATAATTGCCCTTTTATCAAAACTCCTAACTCCATATTATTTGTGGAAATTACTTTGAGTTATTTAACTTTATCTACATACTAGCCTGAATTATCAAGTAATTAATACTAAACAAAACTAGAAATGTATATAGAAGAATAAAAATTAAAATTGAAAAAAAAGTATATAGAAGAATGGACAAAAACAATCATCTCCCACACACCGCCCCCATCATTTCAAAATTAATTCAATAAACTCAATCGGCAAAGTGGCAAACCATAACCACAAACCTTCTCTAAAATCTTTTTTAATGAGGAAAAGTTAATACAGACAAGGAAATATTCATTATTTCTGGCCACTCTTATGACTTAAACACGTATTATAAGTTTGTCTTTAATCATAATTTACTCTCTGGATTAGTCTAAGATTCTTTTTTTACGTGCATATTCTATTTTATTAATTTTTAATCCAGTAAATTAAAAATAAAAGGCCCCTTAATGAGCTATTTGTGGATTAAATATTTAGTTGGTGGATAGTGAGGTTATACAATTATTTTCTTTTATTTTCTTATCTTATCTCTTAATTATATGGTTTGGTCGGCTAGTAATGAGAGCGCGACGGATTAAAAAGTTTGAGTGCTATAATTTAAAATATAAATTGTTTACCTTATTATAAGACACTATTTGCGAGTATAGTTTTTTCTTTTTTTTTAAAAAAAAATAACTCAACATTAAATTATGGATTTGAAAGCTGTCCTCATAAATATTACGCTGTCCAGATTAAAATTAGGGTTAGTAATGAGCTCATCATATTATAAGCAATTAACTCAATATTAACTTTTAGGTTTGCAATTAGGGTTAAATTGGGAAAATTGTTCATTTAATTTCCTCCATCGAAAATGTCCGACTAGTAATTTTCCGACATAAATATTTCGTCTGAGATGTCCACGTGGAATTTGAAATGACACATTAACAGTCACGTGGATAATTTTTGTCATTTTAGAAAATAAGGAAAAAAATAAAAAATTTACTAATAAACACAGACCATCTCCGGAAAAGAACCATATCCAAATTGAAATTTGCCGGAGTAGCAGCATTAAATTTTTCACCGAAAATTGCTTCCAATGCCGGAATTTTCCATTTTGGCACCAACTTGGCTTGCGAACGTGGTGCTTCAAATTCCAAAACACAAAATCTCAAAAAAAAAAAAAAGAAAAATCAATTAACTCAATATCAATCGTTGTTACGCTCTAAATATTACTTAAACTCGACAAAAAAATATAATCTTTTTTCAAACTTAATACACGCACAAAAAAAAAGGCACACACACATGCCAAAAAAAATGCGAGTTCTGTGATAAATCAGCAGCAAAAATTAAATAAAATTATGAGAAAATTAATTCCAGCAGATTCCGGCAACGAACTGAGTGTGTGTATGATAATGTGGTGGCAGAGACGGGGTGGTTCGACCATCCGCGAGGGCGGCAATTTGTTGTCAAAATCATAGTTGCAGCATCGAAGAGACGTATTTTCCGGAGATGGTGTGTGTTTGTTAATAGCTTTTTTTTTTTAATTCTTATTTCATACGTGGCAAAAATTATCACGTGGCTGCCTCTGTGTCATTCCGGCTTCCACATGGACATCTCAGGCGAGTTAAGGGTATTTCCAATGAGCAATTATCTTATTATTTCATGATTTATAAAATTGAACTCACATTGTCGAAATAACAGACTATGTACGAAGATTGCAAGTTGAAAATTCATGGTGGATGAGATGGTGAATTTTCTCAAAGGTGAAATGTTACACTATCCAGATTAACTCAATATTAACTTGTAGGTTTGCAATTACTAATATCTTATAAGCTGAATCTTCTTAATTACTTTTATCCAAAGTGATATTATTAAAATAAGATCCAAAATCTTATAAGCATCAAAAACATTTTATGAGATATATAAGCTCTAAAAATAAAGGAAGTTTTAGGAAACTAATATATCTGCAATAAAAAATTTTCTTAGTAAAAGTTGCAAAATTTTATATCTAAAATGTATAAATTAAATAATAGAACAATAAAAGAGTTAAGAATCAGTTGAAGATAAGTAGCTAACAGGGAAAGGGAAAAAACAAGGTGTAATAAAAGGTAATTTCAAGATTAATTAGATAGATTTAAAATAGATCAACGCAATCTTTTAAGACTTTAGGACGTAGACTATGTATATATATATATATATATAAACTTGAGTTGATTCAACGATGTTATAAGATGTTACAATGACACGGTAATAAATCTTTTTAAAACATCCCACATTCAAAAACTAGTTAAATGACACGGTAATACTGTGAAAACACACTACGACTATCTTTCAATTTTAAAAAAGAACAAGAGATATTAGTTCTCAGTTCTCACAAACAAGTCAAGCAAACTGTGCAGTTTGAAGACTGGACATTAAACCATGCCCAAACAAAGTGGACAACACTCCACATATACTTACAAAAATGCCAATTTTGTACTATTTAAAATATCTCTAAGCTATCAAACAAGGGGGAAAAAAAGAAAAAGAAAACTTAGGATCCAAAAATGCAAATTAAAAAATAACATAGGAATTCTTAAAAATTTCACTACTATCTTAATTTTTCCTTGAATCTATACCATTCGAACCCTTCCGTCCCTTACGACCGTTCTGATCATTAGATCATCATCCCTTGTCATTTCGATCAAATAAAATGTGCATAGTAATATTCCGAAAATCAAAAGGGCAGCCAAGATAATAAGATCTTCGGGCGAGTTTACTTTGAGATCGTTAACAAACCACCATGAATTGGTTAGAAAATATAAAAATTTTGGGAATATACCCAAAATTCTCATTTACTTTAATTGACACTTCCGTCTAAATAGTCTTAAATTCTCATATTTTTACTTTTCTATTTTATTATCATATTATCTTTTCATGTTTGTTTTCACTAAAATAACGGCTATTGATATCCAAATATTATGTTATGTAATATTTATCAGAACAAATCTCCAAGGATATATGCATATCAATCTTCTCAAATTTCGAGAAATAATATAATCATAAATTTATAAGAATCAAGAAAACTCACTATCAACATCACACAAATATATTACAAATATATTTCCTAGATTTTGGTGGAGAGCAAGTGACCAAGAAGAGAAGCAAATATTTTTCGTAGATTTGAAAATTGGAGGGAGAAAAAAAAATATCAAAATTTGGGAAAAATTATGCGAAAAAGAAAGTGGAAAAATTTTCAACTAAGAAACTGAAATCTAAATATGAGAGAAAAAACAAAAAGGGACATTATAGTAAAAACACGCTCTCAGAAAAAACTGGTTATTTAGCGATTACTTTCAACCAAAATTATATAGTCAAATTTTTTCCATCTCCAAGAAAAGAACAGATTTATTTTTTATTAAAGTTAAACGTAGATTATAGTCTTTATTTTACCAAACCTACATATTCTTATAAACTAAACTCGCTTTTCTACATATGCTCGGGAATATTACAATTTTGGTCATCCAACTATACAACTTATTATCTTTTAGTCCCTCAACTTTCAATTTTACAAGAATAGTCACTGAACTACCACTTTTTTTACAAACTTGGTTCTACCGTTAGTCTTGCCATTAACTGAAGATAGAAATCCTAATTTCAGGCCAATTTTGGCGCTTTTTTGTCTTTTCCCTAATTTTTTCCACCTCAATCCTCATAAACTAAAAATCTAAGCAAAAAGAGTCATGATTACCGTACTAATTACTGGTTCTGGTGATAGTGATGATGTTGGTGTTGGACGAGGCAACGGTGGTGGGGGTGGTGGCAGTGATGACTGGAGTCATGGCAGAGATTCAGATGAATCCAAACCTTCATTTGGACCTATAGGGGCGTTTATCAATGGGTGGAGATCAAGGGTTGTCCCCTTTAATGTTCTCATGGAAGAGTTGGTTGGCGTTATTGTTAATGTTGTTGGAGATATGGCTTCCCACCCCAATTTTGAGCTCAACAAGCTCGATTTTGTCTTCTCAACTCCCGTTGTCGGATCCATTCTCAACTTTGTTCTCATGTATCTGTTGGCCCCGACCACGGCCTCATCAACCCAAACTCTTCCAGCCATCTTTGCTGGTTCTCCTACAAGCCATATGTTTGAGGCCGGTTCCTACACTTTGTTTGAGGCTTGGTTGGTTAGATTTTTAGTTTATGAGGATTGAGGTGGAAGAAATGAGGGAAAAGACAAAAACCGCGCCAAAATTGGCCTGAAATTAGGATTCCCGTCTTCAGTTAATAGCAAGACTAACGGTAGGACCAAGTTTATAAAAAAAATGGTAGTTCAGTGACCATTCTTGTAAAATTGAAAAGTGAGGGACTAAAAAATAATAAGTTGTATAGTTGGATGACCAAAATTGTAATATTCCCACATATGCTCCGTTTAAAGGTGGGGCTTCATGTGGTGAAACTGTTGGGGCAACGGCGAAGAACAGAAAAATCCCCAATGCACCACCAACTAAAAGGGTGGCCGAGATAGAGAATTTTATAGCACTTTCCTTTACTTGTTGCACATATATCACAACCACCAGAAAATGATGATTCTATCTCGAAAGCAAAAAATAAGTTGAAGGCCTAAGTAGATTTGCTTAACGAAGAGTTTTTTGGTTTCATCACTCATATCCCGAACTATGAACCTAAAACAATAGAAGGGGACGTGAGACAAAAAGAAATATGGAATATGTTTTAACAGTTTAACTCTGTGTTGAGATGTGAGACCTTATCCTAGATTCTGTTTGAGAAAATCATAAAAAGATAGAGAGACAAAGAAATAAAAGAGAGAGTGAGAGAGAGAGAGTAATCAAGTTAATTTCTCGCGCATGCTCCCGATTTCTTGTTGGAGTTTTGTAAATTCACGCGCCAAGGAATCTAATTCAAGCCCCTGCGATAGTTGGCAAAGACAAACATGAATAGGCATAGTTGGTTAGTGTTTGTTAATTCATAACTGGTAATCGTCATTAACATGCCAACATCAATAAGTGTACAAACTACAAAGTTTGCAAGGGCAGTACTCCGATCCAAAGAAGAAACTAACCCTATGGAAACTAAAGACAAGTCTACTTCTAGTCTATTTTTTCTAGTACAAATGTATCTATATATATATAATGTGCATCATACATATAACCGAATTAATGCAGAACCACTTTTTGTTAATTAAACTCATTGAAACATAAAAGGCATAACTATGGATATGTTAATTAACGGATAAAATCAAATATTGTTTCTGAATTTTGCATATCTGACTTAACATTCGAAAATTGTGGTTTTAATTTCATACCTATCTACAATCTAACATATGAAAGTGGAGGTTGTACTATGTCAACGAGGTGGCTCAACAAGGATTTGCAGTGCATGCTCACAGGACAGTGAACTGCCAACGGTGGTTGTGGCACTGATGGTTGGGCCATTCATCCCCAGGGTACCTTCAGTTGTTATTTCCTCAATTTTTTTAATAAAGACAATACATTCTCCTGTGAGACTTGCAAATTAGCTAAGAGTCATAGGCAGTCGTTTCTGGTTTCCAATTCTTGGGCTGAAACTATTTTTTCTCTAGTGCATTCTGATGTATGGAGGCCTGCCCCAAACACTGGTTGAACTCATGAGTTTAAGTATATTGTTCTCTTTGTTGATGATTACTCCTTAATGATATGGGTCTATTTTCTTAAAAATAAATATAATGTTTCATCCAAGTTTATAGATTTCTTTCACATGGTGCATAGACAATATCATTCTCATATCCAAGTTCTCAGGTCAGACAATGGAGGAGAATACAAGAGCCCTAGTCTTGAAAAATTTTGTCGTGGAAATTGGGTGATTCGTCAAACGTCTTGTCCTCACACCCCTCATCAGCAAAATGGGGTACTTGAGAGAAAAAACCGCCAACTACTAGAAATATCTAGGTTACTTCTGATTGAGTCTAACTGCCCTAAGTCCTTCTGGACCGAGTCCGTAGCGACCTCAGTCTACCTAGCTAACCAGTTGCTAACTTAAATCCTGAACTTTGATACACTCTTGAAGTGTTTAGCTAGTCAGGTCAGTATCCCGTCCATTCTAGCTCTACCCAGTCCTCGGGTCTTTGGTTGTTCAATTTTTGTGCACATTCTCAAAGTCGATCATATAAAATTTGATCCCTGTTCGATTAAATGTGTCTTTGTCGGGTATGGGATGCATCAGAAAGGTTACAGGTGTTATCATCTGCCCACCCGCGCATGTATACCACCACGGATTATCAGTTTGTTGAGATAGAGTACTTTTTTGCCTCTCCACACAGCAGTCAGGAGGAGACGAGATAACAGGACCCACTGAGTGGGGTGTCACCATCCTCTTGGCCAGACATAGTACTACCAGAGTAAGTAGGCGGGACCACCGAGCCACCACCTCCTATGGAACAGTTCTCCACACCTTCCATAGAGCCAGTCACCCCGGCGAATAATCCTGAGGTACTTGACCGTACTTGTGATAGTATTTCACCGATTCCGTATGATCCTAACAACACAGGGAGTAATGAAAAAACAATTGGAGAAGCAGCAGAGAGATACGTATTACCTTCAACCCGGGTAGAGAAAACAGGTGGAGAAGCAATAGGGAGGTACGTGCTACCTCCGAGAGCAAATAGAAGGTACCACCGAAATGCTATGAACCGAAGCACACAAATATGAATCAAGATACGCACTAGCTAACCTAGCCAGGAGGAACTTAGCTGCAGAAGCTTGTGCTTTTACTGCAGCACTCCATGCAGACAGGATCCCAAGTAAAGTAGATGAGGCTCTTGCAGATGTGAAATGAGTTCAGGGCATAGATACAGAAATAGAGGCACTTGAGAAGAATAGTACGTAGGAGGAGTGTAGACTCCCTCCAAGAAAAAAAGTGGTAGGATTTCGGTGGGTTTATACTACGAAACACCGAGCAAAAAGTAGCATTGAGAGGTATAAAGCAAGGTTGGTCTAGAAAGGGTATACTCAGACCTACGGCACTGATTACTCCGAAACTTTCTCCCTGGTGCAAAGATTGATACAATCAGGGTGTTTTTCTCAGTAGCAGCTAATCGAGATTAGGAGCTACACCAGCTCCATGTCATACATGCATTCTTGCATGGAGATCTTCGAGAGGAAGTGTATATAGAACCTCCACCAGGGTTCACCAGGAACTTCAGAGCAGGAGAGGTGTGTAGGTTAGAAAAGGCTCTATATGGGTTCAAACAGTCACCACAGGCCTAGTTTGGAAGATTTTTAGCAACTATGAAGATGTATGGGTATTACCAGAGTAACTCAGATCACACGCTCTTCATCAAGAGGAATGATGGACTCATAACGTGTCTCATCATTTATGTGGATGATATGATCATTACAGGAGAAGACACATCACAAATTTCCCAACTAAGGGAGAACCTATTCAGGGGATTTGAGATGAAAGACCTCGGGAGACTGAAATACTTTCTCGGAATCAAAGTAATGAGAACTAAGAAAGGCATATCACAGAGATTGTGTGTGCTTGATCTATTAGGTGAGACAGGGCTATAAGAATGTTGACCATTTAACACTCCTATGATGGTCAATCACGAGCTAAGAATTGTTGAGGGACAACAAAGGCAGATAAGACACAGTATCAACATCTAGTAGGGAAGTTGATCTACTTGTCTTACACATGACCTGGCATAGCCTGTCTAGTAGGGGTACTGAGTCAGTTTATACACCAGTTTCAGAATGAACACTTAGATGCGGCGGTCAGGGTTTTTCGGTACTTGAAGGGATATCTAGGACAAGGGGTTCTATTTCAGAAGAACGAACATCTAGACATTGAGGCCTATACAGATGTTGATTGGGTTGGTAGTCCAGGGAACCGGAGGTCTACCTTTGGCTACAAACGTAGTGACATGGTGGAGTAAGAAACAGAAGGTGGTTGCATTTTTGAGCGTAGAGGCAGAGTTCAGAGGCATTGCTCGAGGAGTGGCATAAGTTCTTTGGCTAGTTAAGGAAATTGCTTGCAAAGACTGGCATTCCGATGACCAGAGCTTGTAACTACATGTGCGATAATCGGGCTGCGATTAGTATATCTGAGAATTCCGTGCAACATGATAGCACGAAACATGTAGAGGTGGATCGACACTTTATTAAGGAAAAAATTGAGGAAGGAGTAATCCAGTTACCATTTGTAAGGTTAGATGATCAACTGGCAGATATATTGACTAAGACAGTTAATGGTAGGATCTTTGGAGAAGTCTTGAGCAAGTTGCATATCGGAGATCCGACGATACAACTCGAGGGGGAGTGTTGAATAAAGAAAGCAAGAAATTAGGAGTTTGTAGTTACCTAAATATGTACAGTTATTTTTTTTCTTATTTTTAGCTTAGGGTTTGTTGTATAGTCTCTATATATACATTTCTTATACCGTACTGTTTTCACATAATACAGAATACTGAATAGAATATAGAAAAACTTTTTTCCCCTCTATGGAGTTCTCCATAATCAACAAGAACGACATAGCATATATAGTGCCAAATGAACACCACCCCAAGGGGTGTGAGCACTAACAGGAAAATTGAGCCAACGTTATCAGCTGCTTTGTTGATCCAAAAAAGTACCAAAAATGCTTGAAAATCAGAAGTAGCTCTAGTGACTATTAAATTGGACCTCTGAATAATTAAATTCCCTAAATAAAATCTTACTAGCAAACATCTTCTTAATGAATTCTAATTTGATTTCATATGACTTCAAAAATGATTCTCATCACTAGTCGACTGTAAACACCGGACTTAATGGAATCTCATAACTTAGTCTTACACTTCAAGAAGAATTCAAACTTACATAATTTTGTCCATTTTTGACTTATGAGAGTAATAAATTCACACAGTTTGAAATGATAACGATTTGTTATTATTGTTAGTTTTTACTGTTTCAAATCTATCTTAAATATGTGTACTTCACTCAAACTCAACACCTAATGAATTATCAAGCCAAAACAGAGCCACCAATAGTTCCATTTTGAAGGAAAAGTGTAGCGCCCGGCGCGTGGACGCCACATCCCCCGCAGCTAGACCCCGACCCGGTCATGAAATGAAAGTCTATGCCCGAATCCGAATTAAGGCAAACGGGGACACAACTCACTCACTAGGCTAGGCGGGACTAACCCTTGGACCAAATAACCACATCCATCAGAGCACAAAAATAAAGCAGAAGCATAAACATTTACATATCACATTAACAACTTGAGCCACGGGCCTTAATAACATAATTCACATAAACAATGGCCTTCACAGCCTCAAAACAATAATATAAAGCGCCACATGCATCCAAGAGCTATATACAATAATAATAAATATGAGTGTATGCAAGACAAGTGTTAGACTCGAATACAAGACTCCCTAGACTTTAATTCCCGCCTAGCGCTCCCAAACCTACACAAAACAACTGAAACAAATCCGGGTTCAGTCTATAGGAGACTGGTGGGTATAAAAACGGGCATAAACATATAGTACGACAGAATTAAATTCACATTCATGCAAGCTATAATACCAAAAGAGGTTTTCAAAGGATTTTCCAAGTGGGTAAGAGAACAAAATCAACTAATGGGATTATAACAATCCATTTCAATTCATAAGTCAATTCATAGGTCATAAGTGAGCCCGGCGTAAG
>JBBMKE010411645.1:0-11571 GCA_037834125.1 Lippia alba | reverse complement strand
TTGTGAATATAAGAGCTTTTGTAAATGAAGGATCTCTATTGTAAACTAGACTTGATTTTATGTATTTGGAGCTTTTTATTTGGGATAATACAGTGAGATACTTTAAAGTTTGACTATTACGCAAACTCCCATATGGTTTGAGAAATTACAAAAAGTTTCCCTACAAAAGAATTTAAATTACTTCTGGCTTGATGAATTTTGATCATATCATCTCCCATGTTTTTTGAATACATTAGTTCGCTCTTAACACTAATAATCAACATTTGCATTTAAATTTCTGAGTATAGTAGCATGCATTAGCCAAACAAGAGGTATGACAGGGGAAGCTTTTGTAATTTCCTGAACCGCACCAGAAGTTCGTATAATTAGGCCGAATCTCATGATATACCCATGTAATTATCCATCCCTCCCTTTTTTATGATTTGTCTACAGGTTCCACGAATACTTATTCTCTTGGTGAATGGGATAATTTCTTTAAGTGCTGAGGAAGAAGCATTTTGCTTCACAATCCAACTACACACATTGCCTGATTTTCTTGTACACATGGACAATGCGCCGGCTCTGAAAACATCGAATCTTCTTTCTTTTTTATTCCGCCGAAAATGGCAATAGAAAAGAGTTGTCCCGAAAATATTTGAGCAAAAGCTCCATCTCTGATACTGGTTTCGGTGAAATGTTTGGTTTCCTAGATCATCGTCTGCAGATGCACTATGCATAAGTAAATTAGAGTTTCTTCGAGGGAGAAGATTGTATAAACGGACTACAAATCTTGCCGTTAGCGCAAGTGAGTCGGTTTTTAGATCGAGGAGGGTGGTTCATAGGATGATCAAGAAAGATAGCGTTTTGATGATGGAGAAATTCGCCATTTTAATGGTTTTTGATAGATCCAAAGTTCCAAACCTAGTAGTTATATTCTGCAACTATACTTTAATGATTTCACCTTTCACAACTACAATCAACCCAGTTTCCATCAAAAAAAAAAGGGAAATTTACATTGGACTACCTTGAGGTTTGGCCTAATTACAAATAGGTCTCTATTCTTTGCATAATTACATTGAAGTCCCTAAAAATACTGTTTCAATTACAAATCAGTCCTTTTTTAGGGATTCATATGTAATTGAAACAGTGTTTTAGGGACTTCAATATAATTATCAAAAGAATAGGGACTAGAATGTAATTAGGTCAAACCTTAGGGTAGTTCAATGTAATTCACCCTAAAGTATATTACATTTGTCTATATTATTGGTTGAGCCACATGGCATGACTCTAATTACAATTTTACGCATTCATACCGATATGCAATCCAATCTACAGAGCTAACTAAACTTTGGATGTTTCATTATTTAAGTCATTTGATAAAGATAGGGATAATAGTAAATTTAGTATACCAACTCGATCAATTTAATATTTTTGATATATTTAATTTTTTGAAGGTAAAATAAAATTATATCTTAAAAATTATGTAATTCAATGCACCTTCTAATAAGAACCCAACTTTACCTGCTGGACCGACCTTATACGTGGATAAAAGACATGCGAATGGATGTGGATTATATGTACAGAATTCTAGTAGCTTCATAATGATTTTTAGAAAAGGGGAGACACCCTCTGTTTCTCTACATTTTTGATGAACTTCTGAGAAATCGGAGAAAGTAGTTTATGAAGATTTGAATAACCAAGACCTAGTCATAGACATCATGAATTGGATTATGGGAAATCGAGGTGGCGGTTTTGATAAGAAAGTGCTCCAGGAAGGACTTTTGGCCCATGATTTGCAGTTGTTTCATAAATAATTAAATAAAAAACTCACAACGTTTTACAATATTTATTTCTATTTTGTATCTTCAACTCAGAAGTTTTATAAACAAAACAACCCTAAAAAAACATAACTCTTAACTTTGACTTAACTAATAATAATGCAAGTGGGTTAGTTTTATGCTTTTAGCTGAATAAAAATATGACGACATTATTCACATGCAACGAAGCTAACTAACAAACAAGTAGTATATAATACCACGATTACCTAGTGGTATACCTTATACACAAGCAAAATTAGAATTCTTATATATTTAATTACATTATACATCAAACACGTCGAAAATCATATCATTCCCTTGATTCTGTACGCAAATGTCAAGCACAATCTGTTAACCATTGGTCCAAGTTATCCGGTTTTTTTATTGAGATAAATATTAAGTTATTTATTTAAAATATATATAGTAGACATTTGCACTAATTTATTTTTATTATCTGTAATGAACATATAATATATATATGGAAAATAACCATAAACTAAAACAATAAATTTAGTTCCCACGAGGTTCACCATATACAATTTGAACAATAGTTTGAAAACTACTTCCACCAAAACAGCAAATTAAAGGTCGAACATTCGGAAGAGGTTAAATAGATAAAGGTTGTCTTCTATGTTGCACGGATACAGACACGACGACACGGACACACACCATCTTAACCTCTTAGGAGATTTGTTTGTAACAGAACTATATAGGCGTGATTTAATCTCCTAAAATGGTGCAAGAGATAATAATGAGGACTCCTTTGATTACTCAATCTCCTATAGACATACGACGATACGAATTTTTTTGTAAATTTCTCTAGTAAGAAGTATCGGATACGAGTGTTCGACACGACACGACACGATACGCCAAAATGATATTTTTAGAAGTATCGGTGCATTAGAGGTGGCCTTACATGAGCTATCCCTTTAACTCTCCTCGCCCCATCGTGGTGTATAGTTCAAATGGCAACTAATACTTCATGGTCGTTATTGTTTTCTTGAATTGTGGCTTTAGGCCTATAGGAAGACAGTGGAAAAGAAGAAAATAGATTTAGAGTTAGGACAATGCATGCATGTGAGAGTACGATGAAGCACCGACAAAATTAATGGAGATGTTTGGGCATGGGATAAATTGTTAATTGTACATCAATATTTGGCTGTAAATGCGATGTGGGTTATTATGGATGCTAGGCTACTAGCATTCGATCTAGTTTTGCAGTTTGACAGTATATTAACTTAATATGATATTTCCTATTCGAATCTTTAATAACTAAGCCATTGCTCTTAAGTTAAATTTATCTAAATTATCGATATTTATACTCATATTTCGTCTTTTAATGTGTACTATATATTTAATATTTATAACGACTCTGCCTTATAGTTTTAAATCCAATTTCTATTTTGCCGGTCCGCCTCCATCTTTTTAAAAGAATAATCTGTTTTCTCCATTTATTCAAGTCAAGAATACAATATATGGAGAATACAGAGTACAAGAAATCCTAACAGTATAACGATCCACACAATAATCTAAAAAATATATACCGAATATTTTGATAACAACGTAACTTCTAATATTACGTACGTTCACACCTCTAACATATATGACGGACAATTCTATGCATGCTGTCACACTGGTTCCCTCATTTGCTTATGAGTTATGACAACCTTATACACACAACAAAGTTGTAAACGATCAGACTTCAAATTGATCCATGCACGTGAAATATTCGTAATTAGGGGTACTTTTTGTAATTTCTCGAAGTGTATTTTGTAACTTTTGTTCGAATCTTAGTGTGGGTTTTCGTAATTTTTTGGTTACGAATGCTTTTTAAGTATTGGATTAAACCTCCGGAGGTACCGATAACAGTCCCCACAAATAACTGTATGTTCAAACATTAAATCTTCCATTGAAGCAAAACGTACATACTTCATAATTATTCAAACATCATAGGGCAGAGTCGCAACAGACTTAAGAACAACTCCGAAGCACCGTTCAGGAACGGAGTCAGAAAATTTTTTACTTAACGAAATTTAACACCTTATTTCATCAAAGACACCAACCAAACCTCGATTCACATTCAAGAACAGTTACCCTTCATTCGGAAGCTGGTTTTCACCCTCCAAAGCAGCTCGTCCCTCTCTGAGCTCGAAAATGATCCTCTGCAACTCTCTCATGGCCTCGTTTGCACGTCTCCGAGCTCGTTTCAGGCTAAACCAGCTCGACACCTACTCCATATCCAGCCCTGTATCCCTTGACAGATGAAGCTTTCTCTCCCTTGTTAAATGCTCCGATTCTTCAAACGCCGCATTGAGAATTTCAATCTGAAATCTATTGAAGCGTCTAGCCATCTTTACTCGAGCCTAACCGAGATCGATCATGTATGTTTTATGACCTTCTAACCTTCCCTCGTATTTATAACCATGCTCAATCAACTAAGTAGAAGAAACAAGCAGATGAAGACAACCATCGATGAAAACAGCAAGGATATATGCATTGTACAATCAGAAGCACCTTGCAAGTAATATGATCGGCTGAATATTCGTTGTCGAACGCATCTTTCAGCCGGCTGGCTCTGGAAAATGACTCTCTTCCATTAATTCAGAAACTCTTCACATTAGTTCGATTTTACCTATGTTAATCAGTTGATTGTCTTCCATATATGGCTGTTCTTCCAATGTCTTCTGTTGTCATTTTCCTTTTCTCTTTGTTGGTGAATAACTGCATCAGCATTCTTACATTCATAACGGCCAAAACTCTCACTGTATCCAGAGAAACTTCCTAAAGATCATTACAGTATTTACTCTGTTCTTTTTATGTCTCCATATCGACATTATATATGCATTAGATTTCGACAGGATACCTAAAAACTTTCTCCCAAACAAGGAAATGTAATGCAAGAGTATTTTGTAATTTCAAACTGCCATTATAGTGTCGTCTCGCAGTTCGGCAGTAATATTAATATATTCAGATATTTTGTGTTTGAGTCCCTAATTTTGCTACGCTGGTAGCTACTTTAGCTTGTATAACACTATTTAGGATGAATCGATCAAAGGACGACATTGCTTGTTTCTCCATCTTTAACTTATATGACGGATGATTCTATGTATGCTGGCAACCTGATTCGTTCACTTGTTTATGACAAACTCATATGGGACAACAAAGATACATAAAAGCCCGCAGGGCGTAGCTTAGTTGGTTCCGAAGGGCAGATTTACTCCAAGATATATATAAATGTTGGACTTTAATTTGAAGCGCGTGAAGGGTATTTTTTGTAATTTCCTAGAATGTTTTGTAATTTTATATAAACCTCAGGGTAGATTTCTGTAATTTCTCAAACTTTTTTCATAGATGTATTAAACTTCCGGGCATTCATAATAATCTGAAACTCACAACAGTTCAAAAATAACTAAAATTTGAAATATTAAATCTTCTATTGAAGGTAAACACACAGACAACACACATATTTCCAATTTGATAATTCAACAGAAATAATTCATAATTATTGGAACATCATATGAATAAGTTGCAACAAACTCAAGAACGACTACACAACAACTTTGTAGCTCCATTCAGCGATGGAGCCAGAAATTTTTATTTAACGAACGAAACTGTAATCACATAAAAATACAATAATAATATGAGGCAGATGTTACGACAATTTCTTAAGGATGCCCATTTATGAACCAACCGAACCTCAATTCATATTCAAGATTGGCTATCTTTTGTTTCAGAAGCTGGTTGTCAGACTCCAAAGCAGCTTGTCTCGCTCTGCTGTCCTGAAGCTCCTCTCTGAGGTTGTTTTCTTGCTCCTGGCTTTGCTGCAGCGATTCTATTAGCTGGGAATTGGTCCTCTGCAACTCCCCATGGATTCGATGAGCTGGGAATTAGTCCTCTGCAACTCTCCAGCCCTATGCAACTCTCCCATGGATTCCTCAGCACGTTTCCTAGCTCGTTTCCGGTTAAACCAGTTGGACACCTGCTCCATATCCAGCGCTGTAACCCTCGACAGATAAAGCTTCCTCTCCTTTGTCAACTGTTCTGATTGTTCGAACTCCACATTCAGAATATCAGTCTGAAATCCCTGGAAATGGTTAGCCATCGTTACTCAAATTCACCCAAGACCGATCATGCCTCTTGACCTTTTAGCCTACCTCATAATATAACCATGGTCAATCAACAAAATCTAGGAGTGTATGAGACAAAGTAGAAGAAGCCTAATGGCACAAGCAGATGAAGACACCCAGAGACGAAAACAGCGAGGATGCATGGTACAATCGAAGGAAGAACAATTTCTTGTCATTTTAATGTAATATGCAGATGCTGCCGACATTTCTTTACTTGTTATTGACTATGATGTATTCTGTCTTTTTACAGCCATTATGTCATTATGAGTCACCAAAACACATTCTGTCGGGAAATTTCAAGCACGTAATATTATACTACAGTATATGCAGGTAATATGGGATGAATATTCGCTGTAAAAGCATATTTCAGCCGGCTGGCACTGGAAAAAGCCCTTCTCTTCCATTAATTCAGAAACTATTCTCATTAGTCATTGGTGTGATTGCTCCTCAAAGTTATCTTTTCTCATGCAAAAGTATATGACACAAGTTCGAATTTACATATGCTGTCAATGCCTTATATTGTCATTTTCCTTTTCCTTTCACGGTAAATAGCGGCATCAACGTTCTTACATTGTTCATGACATGGTAACGAATAAAAGAATAATCTTGAATGCCTCAGATTCTACCCAAATTCCCTTTGGTTTTAGCATAATATTGTAATTGCCTGGAAAAGCTAAGGTCTTGAAAGCAATCACCGTAATTTCAACTAACTAAATGTAATTTTTAGTTCAACCCCCATTGGTAACCATACAACTCCTAACAGCCAAAACTCTCACTGTCGAAGAAACTTCCAACGGATCATTATTGTATTTACTCTGTTCTTGTTATGTCTCCATCTACATTATGCATGCATCACTTTTCGACAGGATAGCTAAAAACTTTGTCCCAAAACAAGGAGATGCAATGCAAGTATTATAACTTGTGCTATTTGAATTTTCATGAAAAGGTTTCACTCAATAGCATGTCTTGAAACACAAGTACTGAACAACCCACCACAAGATCCAATCTTTTTCAAATGATTCTGCAATTATATTACTTTAATCCACCAAAACAGGAAAGGAAGAGCAAAATACGTGCAATACAATTACACAAGCAAGAGTTTCCACATAATACATAATACATTCATGAAAATACAACCATTTAGCGGTTCGGCGTTATATTAGCTTAACCAAATGTCTCGAGTTCAAGTTCGCGTCCCTGGAAACGCAACTATCTGTTAACATCCATTATTTTGACTGATTTACAAAAAGTGTTGTGTTGGAACTATCACCGGAACAGAACATTCCAAAGCAAAAGCAACTGAAATATACTGCACAGGTTTCAAGGTGTTTAATATTTAATCTTGAGTATTAATTTTCTCTTATAATCTTTTATGCAGGACAATCTAATGGCTAGTTAGTGGAACAACACTCTCTCTTCCACTTGCAACTTAAAGTTTGAATATTGGGTCTTGGGAGATCTACCGAGAAGGGAGCAACGACTATTTTCTTCAAATGCTATAAATGGAAGATGCCTCTTCAAAACAACGTGATTTTCCTTTAGCTTCTAAGTTGCTGTTTTTGTGTACACGTATAGAGCGCTCTGTGTGTGTGTTCTCAGTGGGCAGAGCTTGAGCTAGGGTTACCCAGAAGCTTCAGTTTGAGCAATACCAGTTGTGTGTGTTGGTTTGTCTCAAAGGGAGCAAAGTTTTATTTTGCATATCTCTCTTTATATCAATAAAGTTGCCGATTCGAAAATCCTAAGTTTACAACTTAAGTAGAGGATTAATCTCTTAGGTTCGTATTTTCACAACCTTAGAGGCCAAACCTCTCTAAATACATTGTCTCTTGTTCTTACTTGTTCATTTACTGTTAGAGACTGATTTGTTCAAAGTTGAGCTGTTTGGTGTTGCTCATATCTGTGCTAAGCTGAATCATTGGATTAGCTCTGTTAGAGCTTCTGGTGATATGATCTCTGTGTGAATGAGCTATGGTTAAATCTTGTGTTGCATTGAATATCCATTCACACACCAAGCTGTAAGGTTGTTGTTAATTGAGAAATCAATCTTACTGGTACGATGGTGGTACCTCTGATACTGATAAACTTGTGCTTAAGATCTGTCAAGACTTTTGTCTTGGTTCATAAAAGAAGTTTGATTCAAGTCCAACGCAACTCTAATATGGGTGATTGAGCTCTTTAGCTCAAGGTGTGATTGAGTAAACGTTGTGCGATAACTTAGTAAAGAATCAATTCACCCCTCCCTCCCTCTTGATCAACACTGTCGTTGGTAGGGAGAGTTTTACGCCGTAAGTGGTCCGACCCGACTAGACCCATGTAAATGGGCTATAGAACCAAAAAAAAATTCATGAAAATACAAAAAGCCAAAAAATAATGTTACCATATGAGCTGCCAATACGAGCCATCAACCCTCCAATCGATCTCACATTATGAAATACTCCAAGAATCACACAGCAGGAAATGAGACTCACACAGGACTGGATATGGAGTAAAACCCACATTCTTAAACACCTAAAGAAACCATGATTCTTACTCGATTTCCAATCCCGACAAGTCTTTCCCCCGATTAATTTCAGCTTTAATCGTTAATGATCCCTCCCTAAAGAACCCAAATACACACACATATATATATACACATAAATTGCCGACTCCAAGTCGTACGGACGCAGTCACGTTCCGTACCAGCGTGCATGAAGTATTCAACTGAAATGGGTTTTTCTGTAATAAACAAATCATTGGGAATTTTGTCGCCATCGAGCAAATTCTAGGGATTTGATTTGCAGGCTTGTACGGCAATTGGGGATTATTCTTTCTAAGTATCCACTTGTAATCTTGGGCTTCATTTTGGTGGGTCGGGTAATTAAGTTGGGGTCCACAGATAAAAAAAGACCCACTTGAGAAGGTTTTTTTAAAAAAAAAAATTACACGCGCACACCCAAAGTGTATATTGATTTAATGTGTGCTGAACATTCGCTATAGAAGCATCTTTCAGCCGGCCGGCACTGCAAAAAGCCTGTCTCCTCTGTTAATTCAGAAACTCTTCTCACTAGTCATTGGCTTGATTGTTCCTCAAAGTTGCCATCTTTTCCCCATCCAAAAGTATATGAAACGAGTTCAAATTTACATATATTAATCAGTTAATTGTCTTCCATGGCTATTCTTTCAATGTCTTCTGTCGTCAATTCCCTTTGTAGGTTAATAGCTGCATCAACATTGTTGCATTGTTCATTACATGGTAACCAATAAAAGAATAATCTTGAATCGGCTTTAGCATAATATCGAAATTGCCTGGAATTTCAGCAAACTAAATGCAATTCCCAGTTCTGCCCGCATTGGAACCATTCAACTCCTAACAGACAAAACTCTCACTGTCAGAGAAACCTCCTAAAGATTAAACTATCCGCTCTGTTCTTGTCATGTCACCATCTAGATTAGACATGCATTAGTTTCCAAAAGGATACCTTAAAACTTTGTCCCAAAACAAGGAAAAGTAATGCAGGTATTAGAGCTTGTGCTATTTCAATTTCCATGAAAAAAAGTTCACCCAATAGCATGTCAAGAAACAACACATTACTCAACAAGCCACCACAAGATCCAATCTTTTTCAAATAATTCCGCAATTACGTTACTTTAATCCAACGAAACAGAAAAGAACAAGTAAAATACACACAATATACAATACAACAATGCAGGTAAGAATTTCCACATAATCCAACCTACACAATGCATAACAACATAATACATTCATGAAAATACAAAAGAACCATCAACAGTGTTACCATTTAGCTGCCAATACGACTCCAAGAATTACGGGAAAATTACAAAAAAAGGACACCAACTCACCTCTACTAGCGTTTTAGTGCCTTTTTTTCCGGCGACAAAAGTAGACATTATCTCAAAAAAACTGGCAATTTAGGACAAACCCGCCGGAGCATGCTGACGTGGCACCGAAAAGAGGCAGCGTGTATTTTTTAATGACATGGAATATCCTTTTTTGTACACCTCATATTCAAATATACACGTGGATCCGACACGTGGCATCATTAAGGGAGTATTGCACGTTACTTTAATTTGAATTTTAAAATCATTACCTTTACTTTGAGGCAACTGTTCACATTCTGAAAAAAAATCCCAACACCCTTGTTCAATTCGTCTTTAGCAGAACACAAACCAGAGAAAAGAAAAAAGTTGAACTTTAAGAGAAGAAAGGGCAAACCTTGAAGGAGGAGAATTCTTCTCGTCGCTGCAGAGAGGGTGAGATGGTGCGAGTCCGGACCAGATGACTGGAGAATTTACCTCCGCCCCCTTATCGTAAGTGCTAATGGGGTTTGTTATGATTTTTTGGCTGATTTGGTTGCATCTTCAATATTTTGGCATGGGGTTTTTACGGATTCAAGGAGAATCTGTGTTTATATTCCTTTCTTGGACTGTTATGAACCCTACTTGGGGGTTTTTTTAGTGTGAGATGGTCCCCAGCCCTTTTCCCCTTTACATGGTTGTTTACATCTTTGTCCCTCTTTTATGGATGTGGTTGTGGTTGGTGTGGTGTAAATATGTGCTAATCAATGGCTGTCTTTATATTATGCAGATCCCGATTCAACAAGCATCACTGTTGCTATTTTTTATGGGGAAAAGGTTGAGGGATCAAAATACTTGGGTGGAAAAGTGAGGAAGATTGATTACGTGGACCTGCCAACGCTGCAATTAGCCAACTTAGCGGAATTTGTGTAAGACTTGGTCAAACCGGGTGAGTTTTCTAGGTTTTACACCGTACTTTCAGGTGGGTTCAAGCTTTTACTAAACGATAATGAGTTGAGAGAGTATGGTCAGTTGTATCTGAGGAAAAAGATTGAGTATTATATCGTTTGTGATATACTACCTGTACCTGAGGATGATGGTGCACCTGGGGATGATGGTGCACCTGAGGATGATGGTGCACGTGGGGATGGTGGTGTACCTGAGCATGGTGGTGCACCTGAGAATGATGATGTGGTACCACAAGATAATGCATTAGCTCAAGATAATGCATTACCTGAAGATAGAGAACTACCCGAGAACCATGAAGTGCAAAAGAATGAGGTATCTTCTAGAAGGATGGAAAGGGAATCTTCGGTTGAATTCTTGTCTAACCCTGAAGATACTGAAGAATGGATAAGAGAATACAGTAGGAGATACCCTGGAAAGCTTAATGCAGAAAATGGTAGACAAGAAAACACTGATGACTCTGATGTAGATTATAGTACTGGGCAAGAGCAGATTTCCAGTGATGATGAGTTATTGTTTGAGGAGTCAGTTATGAAAGATGTTGAACCTGCTTATGTTGTTGAGTCCAACAAAGATTTGAATGGTGTGCCTGTGGAATTTCTGAACTTTGATGTTGTGGGTAACTCCTCAGACGATGAAGAATTTGTTGGTCCATAGGAGCCTCAATATTCAATCGATGATATGATGATAATACTAACTCTGATGCTGAGTATGCAGGAAAAAAGGAAGAAAGTGAAAAGGAGGAGTCAAAAGCTAGTTCTTATGGGAAGAACATTGTGGGCAGTCAAGATGATGAGTTAGACATGGGCCGGGATTCTGCTGATGAGAATGAGATTAACAGTTTACCTACTTACAACAACCTAGACATCTTTGAACCCACATTTTAC
>JBBMKE010411634.1:0-11573 GCA_037834125.1 Lippia alba | reverse complement strand
GCGGTGGTCTTGGAACTTGAATCGCCATGACGGAGGAGAAATCGATAGTCAAAGCTGGTCAAAGGGGTAAATTGTTGCGATTTTTCAAAGGTTGAGGGGTTTAATGCAAAAAAAAAAAGGAGAGGGGGGAAAGTGCAAAACCTCAAAAAGAACAGGGGGTTTAATGGGTTTAGCCCAATTAATTTTATTTCAAATAGACCTTCTTTTCTCTTTGATTTCCCATTTATATGTTTGTTCTTTTTTTTTAATATTATTTATTACAAATTTGAGCAAAACCAAACACAGAACTCTAATCTATATCAAATAAAAACTATTTGAAAAAATCCATATTTTGATCTCATAATGATACAATTTCATTTCTTTTCAAAGTCGTGTGCCAAAATTATAACCTTACATTCAAATACTTTGTGATGGAGTTAAAATGATGAAGATCAAGAAACAAAATTTTATTTAAATATGTGGATATTTTGAAATAAAGTACCCATTTTTATTTTTATTTTTTGAAATGAAGTGACGTGATCTCTCTTTCAATAAATTACAGTTTCGATTTCTAAAATGAAAATTTCTAAATGTTTATTTTAAATTAAATGATAAAATATTTGAAATTTGATTATGCGACTAGTAATGTCGGACATGGGGAGAAAATAAATAAGGGTCTTTAAATAAAGAATTTTCCAGAAGTTTCTTATGAATGGATATTCCCGAATGGGGTACAGATATTCATCTATCACAATGGAAATTTTGGAGCAGGATTATGGAGAGCAATAATTCCACGTCAAGCAGCAGATATCTAATTTCTATGGGCCTTTTTTTAATTTTAAAAACCAAGTGTCCCACTTATGACGTATGATGTTGATCGTTTTCTTTTCCTTCTATTATAGTCAATTTTAAAGTGATGTCACAATATAAATATATTGATATAATTTTATTTTAAACTTTTACATAAAAAGTAATAAAATAGTGTCCAACAAGGATATTCAATCAATTTAATACGATAGTATTAAATTTTTAGAAATATTCGTACATTACAAAAAATAATAAATTGAATATTTTTTTATATAAATAATATAATTCAATTTAACTAAAAATAAATTTTTATTCAAAAGTTGAAATAAAAGTTTATTCATTTAAATTTATGATAAACATATATTTCTTTTAAAATATTATCTCTTTGCCGTAATCATTTCGTGCATTCCATATCAAAGGGTCTCCTTTGCTAAATTTAAAAGTAGTATAGAAAAGTTGGGTCGTATTTATTTTATGTTATTTTTTTACCACAGGTCGTATTAATAATTGATAAAAAAATTTACGTGTCCGTTGAAAGTCTGAAGCGTAGTGAAACCGTATATATATGCAACTAACAAAACTGTGTCTTTCGCCGTTGTTTCCCACTTTTCTGGAAGTCCGCCGTACCATTGGCCATTAGTCAGCCAATTCCACCGTCTTTTACCCGCCTGCCTTCACTATATATATATATATATATATATATACACATACTCAACTCGATCAACAATCTTCAACAGAAAAAACCAACACAAACCTTTTAATTAAGTCTTAATTGTCAAGCTTCATCATCTTAGTTAACCAGTAAATATTAATGGAGAAATTCGAGCAATATGAGAGGGTTTTCAACCACTTCGACTCAAACAAGGACGGCAAGATATGCCCGGAGGAGCTACTGCAGTGCGTCGGATCAATAGGCGGAGATATCACCGCGGAGCAAGCCGAGGCGGCGGTGGCGCTGATGGACTCTGATGGCGACGGTTTGCTGTGTCTGGAGGATTTTATTGAAATAGTGGAGGGTGCGGGGGAGGAGGAGAAGGCGAGCGATTTGAAGGCGGCGTTCGCGATGTACGAGCTCGAGGGGAGCGGCTGCATTACGCCGAAGAGCTTGAGGAGAATGCTTAGTAAGTTGGGGCAGCAGAGGAGCGTGGAGGATTGCAAGAGTATGATTGCTCGGTTCGATATCAATGGCGATGGTGTTCTCACTTTCGACGAGTTTAAGGCTATGATGTCGTGCTGATTCACGTGATAACGTTGTTAACCTAGTTTCAGTTTCTAGTGTAAATTCATGGTTGATTAGTTTCACTATTCAATGACTATTTGATCTGATGTTTCAAATTTGAGTTTTAGGATTCTTATTCTTGTATCATTCGGTATATATATAGTTAGTACTTGAAAACATTGTTTTCCTAGCTCAGAAGCTATTTCTTATTATCGATTTATATATATTTGTCATTGATTTTTAATAATTTCTTTGCAATTACAATAGTTTCTTGTATTAGAAAACGTTGTATATTAATGGTTTTCAATAGAACGAAGTGAATTATCAAAACATCAACGCATATAACTGAATATTTCAATGGTAAAACTGTAGTGGTTTTGGATTTCTTATTTTAAGTGTTGTATTTCATCTCCTAGTTTACTCACTTACATACACCAATTGTATTAATAAGCTATCTAGATTATAAGAGAGATTCTTTTTTTTTTTTTTTTCATATTTCCATTGTTTCTCTCTCCCAATTTTAACCTGTCATTGGTACACGCAGTGTATATAGGAGATGAAAGACAAAATTGAAATAGGAGAGAATTCAAACTGAAGTAGCTATGGGAAACATTTCAACACATTCAGCAGGTTAATTGATAGAAAAAAACACCAAGATTTCCAAATATTTGCACTGTAATTTTTTCTACCCATATGTAAACGTCTAGGCGAAGAATATGTTGGTCTTCTTTTACTAGTCTGATAGAGTACTCTAGATTCCAAGTGTTTAACTACGTTCATACTTGTATGTTGAACAAGATGTCATTCTCATGCAGTTCATCAGTATAAATTGCTGTATTAAGAGATTTTTCTGGAACTTTCGTTAGAATCTTCTATAATTAATTATATTGCATTGACATGAGTTTCCCAAGAAAATTTCTGTTACAGTTCTCGGTTGTTGTTTTGCTACGCACTTCTGATTTTGTGTACCGAGTTTATTGTGTAAGCTTGACGTGTTGAATACTACATCTGCTAAAATGTATGAAGTAGTTGGAAGAATATATGTGTACAGAAACAACCTAACGATTTCAATTTAATTAATGTGCGTAGTCCATATTTAGACTTTCGTCATTAATGACTTCCTCATTAAGTCATTTTAATTTGATCAAACTGTTATAACAAGGGATGAGTATTTTATATTTATATTTATTATATAGCTGGTGGAAGATTTAACTAGAATGATAAAATTAATGACAAATTTAATACAATTAGTCTTTTTAATTGATTGGATTCTATCTAGTTAGACTTAAGTCAATTTAATTTAACTACATATGATTTCAGAGTAGATCGAAGAAAGAATCTTTAAAACTTTCTTTTCTACCTATCCCAAATATTTTCTTTTTATACACGCAAATCTAGTCGACTTAAAGCAATCTGGATCATGATTGAAATTAACTGACATGTTTCCAGCAAGTGTGTTAAAGGCGCGCCTTGGATCCCACACTTCAATTATTAGGAAAGTGGAAACACGTTTTTGGTTGGCGAAACCTTGCAGTTGCTCGCGTGTGTGATGAGTTCATGTTTGATGTTACTAAGGACTAGATTAGTTGACCTCTCTTCTTCTTATTCTTCTTTGTTTTTAGTTGGCATTTTCTTCTACTTTGGTGGTTCATTTGCTTTATATTTCCACTTTGATTTGTAAAATTTCCATTTTGTCCATTTCTCACTAGCTATGAATATGGTATTGTCGTATGTAAGTAAATGTGAGTGAGAGGGGCTTGCTTCATCAGCTCAGAAAAACTCTCCATCTCAAGTTGTCCTTCGGAAATCATAACTCGCTATACTAAAAGATTTCTAGAGCAACTCAGGTCCGAACCTAATTAACTCAGTCAAACTATTGTAGTGTGAAAATGATTTATTTTTTCCGTGTAATTGAATGCAAATTTTATAGAAATTAATCAATTAAATTGCAGGAATAATATGTTTGCCAATATAATTAATTGAATTTAATTATGATCGTGCGCTAGAATTTTCGTGATTTTTCTGGAACTTTAGTAAGTTTAAGCAATCTAGATCCATGCTTGGTATTCAATGACGTACTTCCAGCAGCTGGAGAAGGACATTCTCATGCAATCAGTATAAATTGCTATATTAAAAGATTTTTCTGGAACTTTCGTTAGAATCTTCTATAATTAATTATTGATTTGAAAGAAGTTTCCCAAGAAAATTTGTGTTACAGTTCTCGGTTGTTGTTTTGCTACGTACTTCTGATTTGGTGTACCGAGTTTATTGTGTAAGTTTGAGGTGTTGAATACGACATCTACTAAAATATGTGAACCATGAAGTAGTTAAATGAAAATATGTGTTCAAAAACAAGGTAGATTTCAAATTACTTAATGTGCGTGGTCCATATTTCGACTTTTGTCATTAATGACCTCCTTTTAAGTCATTCTAAAATCGATCAAACAAGTATAACTATATATGAGTATTTTATACATGTTGTATAATTGGTCGAAGATTTAATTAGAATGAGAAATTAAATGATAAATATAAAAAATTAATCTTTTAATTGATTGAATTTTATGGAGCTAGACCTGAATCAGAAAATTTTCCTCTTTCTAAAGAAAATAGGTAATTAAATAAGTTAATTTAACGGACAATTCCTCAAAACTCTCCAAGTGGGGAGTGAAATTCCTTTTCACTCCCTAATTTTGAAAAACTTCTCTTTCACATATTGCGAAAAAAATACATCATTTGATGACTTAATTACGTGATTCCTGAATTTTGATACAATATTCTGAAAAATTGAGGAATGGGAAAACATCTTGTTTTTTAGTTGGGAAGTGAAAGGAAAGTTTTTCAATACTGGGGAGTGAAAGAGAATTTTTTCAACTTTTTAGTAATATTTAAAGGTTGCCCCTTAATTTAATGTAGCTACATATAATTCGAGACTCGAGAGTAGAAGAAGGAATCTTTAAAACTTTCTTTCTTAATTACCTATCCCAAATATTTCTTTTTTAATTTCAACCACTTCCGAATGCACGCAAATCCAGTGGACATAAAGCAATCTGGATCATGATTGAAAATACGTTTTTGGTTGGTGAAACCTTGCTGGCGTGTGCGATGAGTTCATGTTTGATGTTACTAAGGACTAGATAGACAATACGTATTCCCCCTACTATGTCAGCTTATTAGTTGACTTCTTCCTTTTTATTTTAAATTGACATTTTCTTCTACTTTGATGGTTCATTTTGCTATATATTTCTACTTTGATTGTAAAATTTCCATTTTGTCCATTTCTCACTATGATTATATGGCATTGTAAGTGTTAGAGTGAGAGGGGGTTTGCTTAAGCTTATTTTATTAGCTCAGAAAAACTCTCCATCTCAGGTTGTCCTTCGGAAATTATAAATTGCTATACTAAAAGATTTCTCGAGCAACTCAAGTTCGGACCTAACTCAGTCAAGTCGGTGTAATGGGAGGAACAAATGATTTATATCTTTCATGTAATGCTTGCCAATATAATTAATTGAGTCCAATTATTGATCATGAGCTAGAATTTTCTGGAACTTTAATTTAGTAAGTTTGAGCAATGTAGATCCATGCTTGGTATTCAATGACGTATTTCCAGCAGCTGGAGAAGGACATGGATTGCTTTGTTCGTCGCACTTCGGTCGGTCCTCGGAAGACGAGCAATGTAGAAACACGTTTTCGGCCTTGAGAAATCAATGATGCAAGTGATGACTTCAGTTTTCATGCATACCCAATTGCCCATCTTGCTTCTATGAACAAAATAGGTATTAGAAAACAACGCACGAACAGAAAAATAATACAAGATATAATGAGGTTCGGCAAAACTTATGTCTTTAGGCAAAAACATAGAGAATTTTTCATTATGAAGACAAATGATACAAAGTCGTTACTTCTGAATTACCCAAACAAATAAACTTCTTATTGGGATGCAAACAAATAAGCTTCTTTTGTGTCCCATCCCAATAAGAATAAAATTAGTTCAAAGCCCATAGCCAACACTATTTTTATTTTCTTCTTTCTGGATTGCACTACAATTTTTTCGTGTCGGGATGTATTTTGGATCCGGTACAAATTCAAGACAAAAATAACAATAGGTGATACATTTTGAACAATGACAGTGTTAATAATGATATAATCAGTATAGTTTCTTTAGTATCAATCTATCTATATCTATAAATATATATTATAAAAGTATGAGTTTGGTTTTTGGTTTTTTGAAACTTTTTGACCTATCAAAATATCCTTATTATAATACTTTCAATAATATAAAATTAGGGGGTAATTTGGTAAATCAATAATATAATATTATATTTTAAATTTTCAAAAATACTTATTTGAGTGAAAATAGAACTCTTTATGTATACACAACATATACACTAATGAGGATTTTTTTTAATCTTAATTAATATAAGTTATATATAAGATGCTATTATATTTAAAATTTCTACAAAAAACTTGTAAGTTACATTATGAGATATTTATACATTTAAAAATAAAATAAATAATATAAAAATAAATATTACCGCATTTCTCATAAATATATATAGTTTTACTATCAAAATTATTATTACTTATTGGTAAATAAAAAAGATATCATTTAATTGTACAACTAAAAATAAAGAGAAAATATATGAAACTATTAACGAGTGTGGAAAAATAATTGATGGATAGAGACAAGTACACAAATGAAAAATAAAAAAATAGATGAAATTTTAAAATGAAAAAAGAAATACATACTTTTAAATAAGATATTAGATGTACTATAATAGACAAAATTTTTAATAAATTTTAAAAATTTATTACTAATTCAAACGAATATTCCACAGACTAAAATTATAGGTCTAACCAAAGTTACTTAAAATTAAGGAATCTCAATTCATTTTTTTTTTATATTAAACATTCCTTTAGTTTTTTATATAAATATACTCTTTTAACCATTTATACTACGGGTAATTTCAAAAAACTCCACATGGGTTAAAAAATTTTAGTTAGCTCCCATTTTCAAATTTATTTATGTTAGCGCCTCAAATGAGATTCATAATTTTAGTTAGCTCCCCATTGACTATTTTACCGTCAAAACAGTAACGCAATGAATTTATACTACATAGTACGGAATTTATACTACATAATAAGATATAAGTACTGCATTCTTGAGTTTTTATACTACATTATGTGAATTTCATACATCATACTGATTTGTCAAATCTCTGAATTTATACTGCATAATATGGAATTTATACTACATAATACGATATAAGTACTTCATTCTTAAGTTTTTATACTACATTATGTGAATTTCATACATCATGTTGATTTGTCAAATCCATTAATTTATACTACATAGTACGGAATTTATACTACATACTATGATATAAATACTGCATTCTTGAGTTTTTATACTACATTATGTGAATTTCATACATCATACTTTAAATTCATTCAGGGACAACTTGGTAAAATCGCATAAAATATGGAACTAACTAAAATTATTAATCTCAACTGGGGAGTTAACATAAATAAATTTACAATTGGAGCGCTAACTAAAAATTGAGTCCATATTTGGAGATTTTTCACTACATACATAAATGATTAAAAAAAACTAAAATTTTAAATAATACTTATTAAAAAATATAAATAAAAAAAATTCAAGATAAAAATATAAGGGATTAATAAAAAAAATATAAGGGATAATTATTTAAAATAAATATAAAAATTAAATTTCAATTCAAATATTTATTTTAAGAATCAAAGTATTATTAAAATAATATAGATAGATATTTTTGATATATTTTTTGCTATAATTCCAATTTGTGTTAAGTAATAAAATAAAAAAATTAAATTGAACAGTTGAAAATAAATAAACACATACAAAAAAAATACTGGTAGAAGTTCGGAGAAGTGAAATTGGTGAAAAAAAAACTAAAAAATAACATTAAACTAAAAACTATCCAAAAAAATTTAGTGTAGATTTGCAATTTAGACTGATGGTGTCAGAGACAGCGTGGAATAAATCAGCACCAATTCATTTTCTATTTGTGTATGGAAGGGAAGACCATCACAGACGTTGAGCCTTAGGAATTGGGTTCCCCGAAAAGCATGGATTCTACCAGCTAGGGTAACACCTTAAGGAAGAAGATGAAGTTGTATAAAACTTGAATATGCAACTATGGAGTTTCCAATTCAGTGTGTGAGTGGCTTGTGCGTGAAAAAAATGCACTGTAGCAGACGAAGATTGCTTGAGGAAAGTGTAGTGTGATTTCTCTATTTATAGTTTGAGGGTGTGGGTCTTTGAGTAACATTACCAGTGTGGTCCTGGAATAGTGTTGCCCTAGACGCGTGTCAAAGCGTGAGGGCCTGAAAGGGACCAGAATGCGTCACCATCACCTTTTAGACAGTTACGCCAGGCTGTGGTGTCAGCGACAGTTAGGGGGTTGTTCTCCCGAGTGTAGGGAAGCTCGGAGGTTGGTCCCTTATGTAAGGGGTGGAAGCGATGTGCCAGCGAGCATCAGAACCTCGACGGTGGAGTCATGCGAGGGTGAAGACCCGAGGGAAGCAGCTTCTCAAGTGGTTTGATAAGAGCTGAGGCTGGGCATGAGTCACGAGCCTTACAGTCACGAGCATACCCTAGGGGCGATGGCGGAGGCATGATGGGAGCTCTCTGCGATTATGCCACGTGAACGGTGTAGATTCGAGTATATTTTGGGTCCATCATAGACTAATATTACTTTTTATTAACTTTATTACTTTACTAATAATACAAATACTTATTGAAGTTATATTTTTATTTGTTACTGTATTTATTTACTAAAATTAATGTATAAAATAATATAAGAAATAATTTTATTTTATGTGAAGATGTATTTGTGTTCCTTTAATATAATACTATATATTTGATATAAAAAAACTCATAAATTAATTTATACTAAATAAAAATAAAAAATATAGAAAATAAAATTATTATGAAGAGTAAGTGTATAAAGTAGAGAGGAATATAGATTCCAGAAAATATGCATATTTGTAAGAGAGTGAAGCAAGATAAAGGATAACTACAAAAATATTAATACGTTAATGTAATTAAATTATTTTTACGGTTCATATTATATTGATCTAAATTTATTTGTTTTAAATATTTTGTTAGTATATAAATTATTAAATTTTATTATATTGAACTTAAATAGTATATTTTGAAAATAATCCTATTAATATTGATGTGTATGTTAAAGTAAGCTATCACATTATATATATATATATAATTTTAATATAATTTAAAATTAAATAATCGGTAACATAATATAATTTAATTGGATCATGTATCGCATCCTAATAGGAACCACGTGAACCCTAAGTCCACCATTGGCGAACCATGAAGGGCCACATGGACACCTCCCAAGGGGTGCCACGTGAACTTCAACCTTTGAGGTAAAACTCCATGGCAAAGTCATATTGACCAAGAAGTGACCCACACATGAGGTCACTGAGTTGATGAGTTGAAGAAGATGAGCCAAACAGTCAAAGTTAACCTAGACAACCTCAAGATCAATCAATATACGAGAAGTCGTAAGGTCAATCCGACAACTAAGTGAGCCAATTGGCTAAAGCCTAAAGGCGAAAAGGTCAAATGAGGCCTCCATTGATCAAACTCTAGGTCGAGAGATCGATAAGATATATGAGCCAAAATACTACCAATGACTTAGTTTGACGACCTGAGCATGAAAATGTCTCAACTTTTAAGTTCATGTGTCATATTGTCAGAAGAGTTCCAATATCAAAGATATTAGATGCATCTAAAAAATGAAAAGTCAAAGTATCTGTTTCAGCCAATTTTTTTTAATTTAATTTAATTTTTTATTTGCTTTGCCAGGTTGAAAGTATGTTTCTTAACAAATTATGAGATACACATTTAATAATATAATCTTAGTGTGTGATTTGTGTGTGTTTAGACAACACTGCGTCCTATTGGACAAATTTGTAATGTTTCCATGTAACTTTAATGACATTATCCTAGAGTGTATAATATAAATGTTAAAAAACAAAATTTCTATTATCAAACAAAACATTCTGTCATTATTTCTACAAGCAAAAATAATCATATTAAAAAAAGAATCATTGATAAATTATAAATATAATCATATATAATGGGATGAGATGACATTAATGTTGATTGGATGATCGATAAAGAGACAATAACAAAAGTTAGTCGAAAGAATTAAAAACAAAGACGACTGAACAATATGCCACTATGTCGGTAGTTGAGAGAGAGAGAGATTGTGGTATAAAGTTGGAGAGTTAGGAGAGAGAATGTGACGCCCCGCTCTACAGTTTTCCAGGTATGGAGTCACACGGGAGTTAATTCTGTAAATTTGTGAATTACGTGATTAGCATATGTACGTGTCAACGTGGATTTAATTTTAATACGTGCGCATTAGAATTTAATTAATTGTTCTTGGGCTCAATCGCCTAATATTTGCCGATTAGGATAACTAATTTAATTAGGGTGTTTTGGCCTTCATGGCCATCTTGAGCTCAGGAATTCGAATTCGAATTTTGGTCCCTCCATTGGATTTGATTTGATAATTCGGATCCGATGAATTTAGCCTCGTATTTTTCTGAGCCCATTTGATAGCCCTACCGTTTTAAAATCTGATCCTTTTGGACCGGATCTTTTTTGACCGACCCGTTTCCCGATCCGCATCAGCTTTTAATAGCTGAAAATATCCTCTCCCTCCTCACTTTGCTTGGATCGATCAAACAAGAGAAAAGAGAAGGAAGAGAAACCCTTCCCCATTTGGCCACAAGCTTTGAGCTCAAGCTTCCAACGATCCGACCGTCCGATCAACGATCCAAGGTAAGCTATGAACTCCTCTCTTAGTGTGCTTCAATTCTATGTGAATATATCCTATTTCTCTTGCTTGAATTCTTGGTTGAGGAAGAAGATGTATAGTGACAAAATATGAAAATTTGCTCCTATGATTTCATACTTGAATTATTTGGTTTATGATTGATATATGTTGCTCCTATGAGTTTCCTTGTTGTATAATTGTAGGAATTACTGTTGTTGGTTGTGTATTGCATGAAACTCCATTAATGGAGCCTAAGCATTGAAATGGATTTGTGAATTTTGATGTTTGGATTCACTTTCATGCATGATTCTTGCTCCTATATGATTATATGTGCATAATATGGTGTATTTATGAGTTATTTGGGGTGAGTTTATTGTTTTGGGTGGTTTGGGACCCCTCCCCCTCGAACCCTTGTTGTTTGCTACTGTTTTTCGGACCAGATGACCCCGCACGGCCGTGCGGAACTTCAGTTCATTTTCTGCACTTCCTTGCAGCTTTTCAGGCCAAACTTCGCGCGGCCGCGTAGACTTCATTTGTACTCAGTTTTGGCTGAACTTTTAACCAAAGTTACCTCTTTGAGCCTAGAACATTCTCCAACTGGTTTCACCTTAAAATTCGTTCTAGATTATGAGATATAGTCCTCGGAAAATTGTGTCACCACTTCGCCGACAAACTGCGTTCGTTCAACTTCGTGCCTACGCCATTTTCACCTCGCT
>JBBMKE010411625.1:0-11574 GCA_037834125.1 Lippia alba | reverse complement strand
GACATATTTGCACAATAGAGAAAGTAAAATGTACATAAAAGCACATAATCCACATAAAATGCAACACATGATATGATCGAGATTATAAATGCCTTTGACTAACCCTTTACTTACCTTTTCCCCAACTCGGCTCTGATTTGGACTGTTACAGTCTACAAGTTGAAATGCGACCCATTAGTATCCATCCTTGAGTCAAATAAGTTTACCAAGTCCTAACTACTTTGATTGGCTTCAAATCCTAAAAACTGTTTTAGATTTGGTTAGAGAAAATTGTTCTCTATAAGGTGGACTTTTCACTTTTGGTGAAAATTCGACCTAGGCCTAAAGCGAAGCAATATAAAAGTGAAAGGAAATTCTCCAAACACTTAAGAGCAATTGTACTCCCTCACAAATGTGTTACAAAGTATAACACATCGAAGGAACAATTAAGAGCAATTGTACTCACTTACGTTTGTGTTACAATGTATAACACATCGAAAGAATTGTTCCATATTCAAGTTAGGAAATACAAGTGTGAATGAACATGAACTGAAAGTCCTCACAAAAGGGACCATCAAGTCACGCACGAACACTAAGAAATGAGTTCTTAGTCCACTGATTTCTTGAATTGCTTCCACCATCATTTAAGCCCTTTTTTGCTCCACCTTAGATGATGTTATTGTAGCATAGTTAATCAAGTTAGTTGATAATTTAAGAGAGCATTCTTAAGAAGCACTAAAAGGTAATGATGGTTAGTTCTTCTTCTAAATCTAATGAGGTAAAGGCATCAAGGCCGAAGAAAAAGAAACCCTTTAGACCCACGGAGGGGTGAGTAAGGGAAAGCCTAAAAGAAAGAAAGATCAAGCGTTTGGTTTAGTAGTAACAACCTAGGGCAATGAAAAGGAACTGCAAAGAGTATGGATACTCCATCAATCTCTCATTGTAGCAATCCCATAGGATCGGAATTTGCTAGTCTTAAGTTGATTTAGCATAAATTGTTGCGCAAAACTTAAACCATTGATGTTTCGAACATACAGTGAGATAATATAAGTAAGTAAGATAATAAAGTTTCAAATGACTTTGGAACGTTATAAATAATAGAATTAGAAAGTTAATCATCTTGGGATCATTTTATAAAAATGAACTCAAAGAGAACTTCCTTAGAATCCTATTTTGAGATAAACCTTCCGAAGCATATATTGCTTAATATAAGCACAAGACAAAATCATTAGTTTAATCATTATGAATGCTTGTACTTACTAAAGTATGAATTTTGAAACTTTTATGAAATTATTAAAATTTCAAATTGGAGGGTAGTCATAAGAAACACGCATATCAATCTGATCGAGATGACAAATATCTTATTGACTAATTCCTTAGTCATCTTAGAGATAATATGATTATCCCTCATAAACTCATTCAAAACAACGTAGTAATTTGAATGAAGGAAAATAACCCTATAGGATATGGTTCATTCTTTGTTGAGACTTATTAACGTTCCTCATTCTAAACTTATGCTTCAGAATAAGGCAGTTAAGATTTTGAATCTTAGACATTCCAAATCAGTCTCTTAAATGCACTATGAATTATGACATTTGAAATTCCCTAATATTTCTTATCTAAGAATTTTGGGATTGTCTTCTTATGTGAAGAGGATAGTGGAAGTCTTCTTAACTGAAGAAGATAGTGGGAGATAAGCTTGAAACAAGTTTAAGTTTATTCAAACAATATAAGCTTGAAACAAGTTCAAGTTTATGCGAGCAATATAAACTTAAAGCTAGTTGATGCTTATTCGAACAATATATAATATTACTTTCACAATTCTTTTGAACAAATGTTATTTGTTTTAAAGAATATACCTTTCTTAAGGAACCGTTCCTAAGAGAAAAGAAAGGTATGCCCAAAAGAACTCAAAAGGTTTGAGAACAAAACCTACACTATAATTAGAAAAAACCAATCAGATAAAACTTAGCCAAAATTAAGAGATAGTACACGTATGAAATCTCCTTCCTTGATGCATTCATAACGCATTCCTAGATAGCCCATAAGATGACATAGTTTTCACCATAAAATCTTCTTAAATGGATATTGATCTTTTTAACCCATGAGGAGACGCTGTCAGATTTGGAAGCTGAGCAGTGAAAACAAACTAAGAAATCTGAAATGGATTCCATATAATCAAACTAAGTTTAGACCTTAGTTGAATTGCCTGATAGGATCAAGCTTGTCTTATCAATATGAGATTGATGAAGTCATGAATATGGAACATCCATATATTTCACATTTAGTGGGAGTAAGCAAAAGGTCTGCCAAACTCCAAATAGTCAATTTACAAAATTGAATCAAGCTTCTAGGGATTAAATTATTCGAACTAGTGAAACAGTCAACGTTGTTTGACTTAATAGATAAAATTTGAATAGGCATGTACAATAGAGTTAGAGACTGAATGTTCAACTTTTGATATTTTACGAAGATCACACCCTTCTCATTGGGAATGTAGAGGATGACATAAAATTTGCTTAAGCCTGGTTAGGAACCAGTTTGAGATGAATGATTTGAGTGATAGATCCTATGTTCTTGAGATAAATATCTATTGCATAGACATGAGAGAATAAAAAGACTATCACAGTGAAGGGAACATAAACAGTGTACTAAAATAGTTTAGTATGGAAGATTCCTATAGAATTTCCAATGGACAATGGAACATCTCTTTTGAAGAGGATGTGTCTTAAAATAACTCTGAGAAAGTTAAAATGTCCAAAAACTTCTTTTAAACAAAACAGTGCATAATGTATCCAAGGTATGTACTCGACAAAGATTTGCCTTACCAGAAAGTATGATGGGCCAATTTTGAATGCAACCTTAGAGAAGGTCACTGGATTGCTGTAAAATTACTATGAGGATATACTTTAAGAGTCCATCAAGATCTTTTCATTAGAGGATATTTTGATGTAATCATTACAATCAAAATATAGATTGATCTATAAGAGGATACTCATTCTGCCTAGATGGCAGGATAGTGCTTTGGAATGGGTTCCAATCGAGAGACACTATAAATTTGACTGTAAGGTTGAATACTTAACCGTATTGAATATTGTTAAGTTAAGTGTTTGGGTAAGAAACTCCATCTAATGGGTAGATGAAGTTCCTAGCATGAAACAACACCATTCTCATATTATATGATCAAATGGATAGTTGCTCGAGTAAGATAACAAAGACCTCACCAAGGGATCAAATGGATGATTATGAAACACGTGAATAAGGAAATCGTGTTTCCTTAATGATGTGCAATATGTTCACATCAGCAGAGAATATAGCAAATACACTATGGAAACGTCCAAAGTCATTAAGGCTATCAAAGTACATCTTTAAAAGATAGGACCTAGAATAGACCTAAAATGCTTGTACGGGCAAGTGGGAGATTGTTGGGAATAGTGCCCTAAAAACCTTGTATGCTTTGGGACTTTCCTGATATCACATGCAATCTTTGAATAATATACGAATAACTGTAATCATAGGCGAACGCTTCTTATGTGTCATTACGTGTTTTGTATGTTTCCATTACATGCGCATGCTTAGAACTCCCCTAATCCGATGAGGCTATTAAGAACTTTGTCCTTATGGGAACGACACATGAAACAAGTTCTTAACTCCATAGACGAGGATTAGAAACTTCTCCAAGTCAATGAGGGCGACAGATAATGGGAGTGTCGACTTTGCCTCTATTTAAGACTTGCTTATATAGTTGTGTCCTTGAGAAGGGTCATCCGGTTTCATGGAGTGATAGGTGCATACGATGATGCGTTCACAATACATAAGGGTGATAGTTACAATAACTTCATCACTGAGAGTGCCCTGTGTGAGAAGATTTCCTAAATGGGAAAGGACGTTACTAGAACTTCTAGATTATGAAATATCTCACATGTCAATGACATGAGGAATTAATCCTTAAACTTGAGGTTCCACATTATCTTATATGAGCTAACTCTGTAATCTTTGATATAGGCTCAAAAGGGTGTTGCCATAAGACACCTGAACCACGGCCTATGTTGGGATTACACAAGTGGCATATGAGAATTGTGAGAATCAATAAAGGACCTACACTTGTTTTAGGCAAGATAATTTCTTATTACACAAGTGATTCATATTCCATCCCAAAATTCTTGTACAAAGTGGATAATCAAGACATCAAGAAAATGGGGTTTTCTTGGATTGAGATCAAATGAAGTCTGAAAATAACTTTGTTCTAAGATTAAGATTAGTAGGGCTCTCTATATTCTCATGCCCTAGATCATAATCGAGAAATAAGATGGTAGGAGGATCGAAGGTTCTTTCGAATATACATTTACATTTCAGGTAGGGTCACACACTTGTTGCTAAACTATGGTCGTGTGATTTGTGAGGTAATTAATTAATAAAGGATATTAATTAATTAGGCTCACTGCTAACTAAAACTGAACCTAAAGGGTCACACAAAATGTCAAGTTCAAAAGGTATTGTCAGAAAGATCAAATTATTGATCGAAACAAGACCATGCGTGTAAGGTACACGTGTGGGACAACTGAGCATGGTTTGTACGCGTAGCTCCAATTAAGGAATTGAACTATGTGTTAATTAATTGGAGAATTAATTATCAAGTCCAAATATAATTAATTGGAGAATTAATTAAGAGAATTAATTATAAAGCCAAAAGAAATTAATTAGAGAATTAATTTTAACCCATTAGAATTAATTAGAGAATTAATTCTAAAACCCACTATAGAATTAATTAGAGAATTAATTCTAAGTATTTAATTATTTATTTATTCTAATTTGATTAAATATTTAGTTATTATAAGAATAATTAAATATTCCTAATATGATTAGGAATTCCTTTTTCTAGAAAAATAATATCTACTTTAGATAAGATGTGATTTCTTGAAGGAAAAGGAAAATAGAAGAAAAGTCAAACTGGGAGTCTTTTCATATTTCGACTTAAGGATTTGGGAAATCCTATAAATACACAATAAGAGGCTGTTGGAACGCACGAGTCAGCGACATAACCGGCGTGAAAAATTCGTTCCACACGAGATGGCAATTTCGGTTCGTGATTCCGACGACGGACTAATTTTTTCAACGAAGGTCTTCGGGTTGAAAAAAGGGACTGGTTTCACAGTTTCTGGATTCGTCAGACTAGGTTTAGAAGGGAGACTTGATCATATTTTTCTTATTCGTTTCTTATTTCTTTAATGCACATATTATAGTATTAGCATACTCACTAACATGATTTGAATCAAGGTCGGTGTGGATTATTACTCTATAAAGGATTTGTACTTTGGAATATAAAAGAAAGAATCGATCAAGAAATGGGAATTTCATGCCGCATGAAGAACGTTTGAGGGCGGCTCAATAAGTTTCAAGAAAGCTTCAATTCTTGTAAGTTTCTTGATAATCCCTAAAGTTTTGTAACGAACATTGCAAGATCACGGTCCCTTTTGAAAAAATTTTAAACTTCCACTGTTTTTACTCTGCTTTTACTCGGTTTTCACAAAATCACAATCCATGGTTACAAACATTCAATGGGTTTTAGGGTTAAAGCACCTATATCCATTCTGGTGAATCTCGCAACCCACAAAGACATATTTTTCTGCAAAAGGGTCAAGTTTGGTTCTCTGTGTTGTGGGGATGTGAAAAAAGACAGAACAACCCAGCACTCGGGATATGAGGGACAAGGGTGTTAGTACTTGAGTATAGTCACTCAAACACTAGATAGGTGCGCGGAAGCGAAGTATTTTTGTTGGAAGACAAATTGCCAAGTAAGTAACGGTGGCCAAGGCCTCATGCCACAAAAAGGAGGGGACATGAGACTCGATCATCAAGGTTTGAGTGATTTCTAAAAGAAATCGATTTTTTTGTTCAGCTACCCCAGTTTGTTGTGGTGTATGCGGGCAAGTAGTTTGGTGGATAAGACCATTATCTGAGAAAAAACTGCATTTTGTGGTTAACAAATTTCCCTCCATTTTCAGACCTAATAATATGGACTTGAGCGTCAAAATAGGTGCAAATCATACAATAAAAATGGGTAAAATTTTCAAAGACATCCGACTTGTGCTTAAGAAAACAAACCCAACTCATCCGTGTGCAATCATCAAAAAAGACACAAAATAGTGAAAACCTCCCCTACTAGTAAAAAGGAACTCGAGAATTTGATCACAATGGAAGAGATTAAATGGAAATCGAGAGCTAAACTACAATGGGCGAAAAAGGGCAATCGAAGCACAACTTTTTTCCACTCGAAGGCTTCTACTCAGTTCCGAAATAACCTCATTAATAGATTACAGGATAAGCATGGTGTTTGGAGGGACTGTTCTGAAGATATTCAGAAGATTATTGTTGACTGCTACACCTCTTTGTTCTCCTCAAGTAATCCGACTCCCTCAGATATCGACACGGCAACCGTGGGACTTCTCCCAAGAGTTATGACTGAGATGAATCACGAACTTCGTAAACCTTTTTCTGCAGGTGAAATCACTAAAGCTTTCTACCAGATGTTCCCCCTTAAATCACCCGGCCCCAATGGCATGCCCCCAATCTTTTACCAAAAATTTTGGCATATTGTTAAAGATGATGTGATACAGTGCACTCTTGATTTCCTAAACCATAGAAAATTTTCAAAGCAACTCCATGAGACGAATATTGTTTTAATTCCTAAAGTTGCTAATCCAAAAAATATTTTGCACTTTCGCCCCATTAATTTGTGCAACATTGTATATAGAATTGCTTCCAAATCGATTGCTAATAGAATTAAACCCTTCTTAGATAAGATCATCTCTCCTTTCCAAATTATTTTTGTTCTTGGAAGGCTTATTATGGATAATGTTTTGGTGGCCTTTAAATTGAACCATTTCATCAAGCATAAAAAATCGGGTCGTGAGGGTTTCATTGCACTTAAATTGGATATGAGTAAAACTTATGATAGGGTGGAATGGCCATTTTTGAAAAATACTTTGATTCGATTGGGTTTTTGTGATGATTTTGTTGATCTCACTATGCCGTGCGTCACTAATGTCTCCTATTCCTTCTTGCTAGGAGGATCGAGTTTTGGCCACCTTCGTCCTGAGAGGGGCATCCGTTAAGTAGACCCCCTCTCACCCGATCTCTTTTTATTTTGCTCAAAAGTTCTTAGCAACTTGTTGCAGGTGCAAGAAAGGTTGGGCCGTATCGAAGGCATTGCTGTTGCTCGTTCAGTTCCCCGTGTAACCCACCTCCTCTTTCCCGACGATACACTTATAACTTACAAAGCTAACTCCAAATCCATCGCTGCCATCCTAAATATCCTTCATCAGTACAAGGTGGCTTCGGGACAACAAATAAATTTCCAAAAAATCTATTGCGGTTTTTTCTCCCAATCTCTCTCCTGAGTTGAAACTTTCTTTGGTATCCCAACTAGGTGTTCAACTTGAATCACAACATGCTAAATACTTGGGGCTTCCATCTGTAATTGGGCGATCAAAAAGAAAGATTTTTGCTGAGATTCGGAATAAAGAATGCCACAAAATTAGAAGTTGGTCTTTCAAATTCCTTTCTCAGACGGGCCGTGAAGTTCTCATTAAATCCGTTCTCCAAGCGATCCCAATGTATTCCATGAGTTGTTTCAGACTTCTGGACTCTCTTATCCGAGATATTGAATCCATGATTGCTGACTTTTTCTGGAGTTGTGGGGAAAAACGTAAGATTCATTGGATTGCATGGAACAAGCTTTGCATTTGTAAGTCTAAGGGGGGAGTTGGATTTCGTGATCTCCAGGCTTTCAACAAAGCTTTGCTTGCCAAACAAGGTTGGAAACTTGTGTCTGAACCTTGCACTCTTCTTAGTCGAATTCTTAAAGCTCTCTACTTCCCCCGTTCAAACTTTTTGGATGCAAATTTGGGGACTAAGCCCTTGCAAATTTGGGGACTAAGCCCTCGCTGACTTGGAGATGTATTTGGAAATCAAAAGATATTATCCGAGCTGGTCTTCGTTGGAGAATTGGATCGAGTTCTCAAATTCTCATTTGGAAAGATCCTTGGATTCCCAGGCCATGGTCGTTTCGCCCGGTTACCCTTATGCCATCCCTGAATGCCCCACAACGGGTTTCTCAATTACTCTTCCCTGGTGGTCGACTTTGAAATACTGAGTTGGTGAAGTCACTTTTTTTTCCGTTGCGATGCAGACTCATTCTTAGCATTCCTCTAGGTTCATCCCATCGACGTGATCGATTGGTATGGCACCACACCCAAATGGTAGATTTACTGTAAAATCAGCCCACCATATCTCTCTCGCCATTGATCGTCGCGATTGTCCTACTACTTCTGATTCTCATGATTCTTGGAAGTTTATTTGGAGAGATCCTGTCCCACCTAAGATTAAGATGTTTACTTGGAAAGCTTGTAGGAATGCTCTGCCCACCGCTCTTAATTTGAGGAAAAAAACATTGTGGGGATCATCCTTGTTGCCCACTTTGTGGTGACCTAAATGAATGCATTATCCATGCACTCATTTCTTATAATTTTGCTCGTCAGTTTTGGGCCCTGCTCTTACTCCCTTCAACCGCTATCTTGCAGCTCCAAACGTTCCCTGCTGATTGGATTCGCCAAGTTTTTTCCCAATCGAGCATATCGGATTTTGGCCTTTTCCATACTGAAATTTGGGCGCTCTGGTGGAATCGCAATCAAGTTTCTTTTGGTGAGTCTGGTCTCTCCCCTCCTGATCTTGCTGCCTTTACCCGAAATTTCTTTACAGCATCTCAGCTCCCTTCGATTGATCTCACCCCCGATCTTCCCCAAGAATCACCTTCCAGATGTTTCTGGCTCATGGATTCGCCAAGCCAGAAATCAAGTTGCACACTCTTTGGCTCGCAATGCTACCTACAATCTGGAGGGAATTTCGGATGTCCCACACCATGCTCTATTGCCTCTTGTGCACGACTCTGTTTTTTAGCTTTGTGGCTTTTGTGTGTTTCTTGGTCTACTGATTTGTTGTTTCTATCTTTTAGCTTCAAAAAAAATTATGAACAACAAAAATACCACAGTTATTATCTTCATGAAGTGAGGGGTAAAGGGCAAAATTCACCCCCATTTGCCCTATACCTGTCACTAGGGATGTATACGAACCGAGCCGGTTCGCGAGCTGACCGAACTGAGCTGGGTAAAGTTCGAGTTCGAAAAGTTCGAGCTGAGGTCGAACCGACCCAAGGTTCGAACCGAACTTGAACTTAAACCATATCTTTTTATTTTTATTATATATATATATATATATATATATATATATATAATTTTTTATTTTTTTATTTTTTTATAAAGATTATATCTTTAGTTCGTATTCGAGATCGAGCCGAACCCGAGCCGAGCTGAACTCGAACCATTCGACGAACCGAACTTCGAATCAAAAAATTAGGGTTTGTCGAACTCAAACCCAAGCCCGAACCGAGTAAAATATGTTCGAGTCGAACCTCGAGCCAGAAAAAAATAGCGAAGTTCGGTTTGGTTCGTATACATCCCTACCTGTCACGGAAGAGAGAGCATCCCCATTTTCCTCTTAAATGCCCCTGCTAAGGTTCCTCCCTCTCCTTAGTCTGATGCCCGCGGCCGCCACCGCCACTTTGCTGGTCTCGCCTCCATCACCGATTTCATCGGCAACCGCTGCAGTTCCGTTGTTCTGTCCGCGTTTGGTGTCCTGTATCTTCTCCCCTAGCTCCCACCAATCTAGCTAGCCCACAATCTCGAAACACCCTGTCTGCAAATGGCCTCTTTTTTTGCAATAGTCACAAAAGAGGTTGGACTTATTCCGAGAGGGTCCGAGCGGCACGTGGCTTTGTGAGTGTTCTGTCGTGACTTCGGCCCTTGTCCTTGAACGGTCGGCTCTACACCAATACTTGATGATGGGTTTGCTTCGTTGGAGGTTGTCGGCGAGCCCGGGATGGCCCCTCGGGCGGCTTCTCTGCGGACTATGGCATAAGTGCCATCAATTGTGGGTAGGTTGCTTTCCTTTAAGATGTCTCTGGTGATCCCGTCAAATCACGGATTTAGTCGTGAGAGGAATTTGAACAAACGATGTTGTTCTTGTATCTGGTTGAATTTGGTGATGTTGGTGGGATGTTCCATCGGATTGGGTCTCCTTCTATCAATTTCTGCCCAAATACTTTTACTGATGCTAAAGTATTCTTGCAAAGAAGTATGCTCTTGTTGGATTCGATCTGCTTTAGTCATGATGAGATCGACGATTTGAAGGTTGTCTTCTCCCGATTGATATGTTGTTGACAACCCTTTCCAAAGATCTCGTGTTGTGGGGCAATGGATGAACTGGGTCACCAGGTTTGGTTCGATTGCTTGTGTGATCCAATCAAACACTTGGAGATCGTTCTATTTCTAGGTCTGATAAGCCTCATCTTTTTCAGTCGGTGGTGTGGGATGACCGGTTAAGTGACTGAGTCATTCACGTGCACCGATAGCGATTTCAAGTATTCTCGCCCATATATAAGGTGTGGTTGTTATTGTTTAATTTGAGATTTATTGTAACTGCACTTTCTAACCTTGATTGTTGGGGTTGGGGTTTGTGTTGTTGAAATAATTTGGCTATTTGTTTGGACAAGATGGTTGCCGTTTCTGACAATGCCCGCGACGAGGGTTTTTCCCCGTTGCCCATGTTCGTGTGTTGAGCAGATGATAAAGCCGATCACAGATCCTAGGATCATGTGGCTCTAATGTCATGTTGAAAAGAAAGAATGTGAATTGAGAAAGCTTTGAATTCCATTATTCCTTAATTAATATGTGTATTACAGTAGCAACGGGGAACAACAAATATATAAGATCAAGGCCCTAGACAAAGGAGAAATCTAATCCCGTCATATTAGAGAGAGATATCTTGCCTAAAATACAATACCAACTTCAAGACCATCACAAGGCAGCTCATGTGCATAAGCTGCAACAAGGAAATTGATGGACCCCAGATACGCTCGTATCCTCGATGTCCACGTGGCATGATCACGGAAGATTCCCATCATGGCCTAGAGGTAATCTTATGAGAACGCTCGGGTATCCAAGGCTTGTGACCTCGCCCAGCCCTGTCCTTCCAGCTCACCTTTCATATGGGTTACTCCCCTCAGCACCTCGTCCTCGTGGGTCAACCCTCAAGGCACCATCGCTCGTGCAAACAACCCTCCATCTCTTCTCCCAAGGAACCATACCACGAGTGTCCCAATGCTCGAGCAATACTGGGGGTCCCCCCTTTGCGAGGGTTTAAACCCCTAACTGCCGCTGACATAACAGTCTGGCCTAACCGCCTAAAAGGTGATAGAGACTCATTTGGGTCCCTTTCAGGCCCTCATGTTTTGACACGTGTCTAGGGTGACGCTATTCCAGGACCACACAGGTATTATTACTCAAATACCCTCACCCTCAAACTATATATAGAAGGAATACTCTCCTCCTTCTCCAAGCAATCCCTATCTGCTACAGTGTATTTCTTCACGCACAAGCCATACACACTTTGAACTGGAAATTCCATTGCTGCGCATTTAAGCTTCTTACAGCTTCATCTTCCTCACTAAGGTGTTACCCTAGCTGGTAGAATCCATGC
>JBBMKE010411607.1:0-22740 GCA_037834125.1 Lippia alba | reverse complement strand
TCGGATAAGAATGTTGGATGCATGTTGCACATTTAACAACCAAGATAAGCAACACATTTAGCAACTAAATCAAATAAACACATATATAAAAGAATTAAATAAATTAAAGTAATGAATGATGCACGTGTCATGAATGCGAGTACCTTTCACCATAGTGGGAATTTAGCTCGGCAATTTGGTCATTTGATCCCAAGGTTGTTGATGCTTCTTGTTCACCCATGATCTTCTAATTCTCTTGATTTTCCTTGCATCCATTCATGTGCTTCAAAGCTCGAATTTATTATTTAACTCCAATTCATATTCACGCGAACATCTCTATGTTTGAATTCTTCCCAATTTGATCTCTAAGTTCCAATATTTTCTTGTACGTCTTGCAAGGCCCAAAAACCCAAAGTTGTCATTTGATTTCACTACTTTAGCATCCACAAAATTTAACTTCTTGAATCTTTTCCAACTTTCCTCCAACTATCCATTTTTCCACAATAGTTGTCATTTCAATCAAAGATTAAGTCAAAGATGGATTCCTTCAACCTTTTTTCTCTAATACCATACTTTAACATTAATGTTTGTATGATTTTATAAAATATCATAGTCTTCCATTTTATTCCATGAATTTCAAGAATGCAGGACATTCTCCTTCTTCCTCCTTACTTCCTTATTGCACGATCCATCGCCATACTCACACACCATCACTTCAATCTAAGTAATTTTCCAAAATTCAAGATGGATTTTATGTTATTTCCATGCATAACCTTAACTTTGCGGCTTAAGTTCCCCTATTGTATGAATTTGCATGCATGTGCGTGAATATGTTGCCATGGAAGCTAGGTTATGAAGAATTTCATGGCAAAGCATGTTTAGGCAAGAAGTGTTAGAAGTAATCTTGATAGAAATCATGCAATAGGAAGAATTCAAGAAGTTATATGTTGAATAATAGAAAGCATGAAATTAGGAGTCTAGTTACATAAATAAGTAGAGTTTTTTCTATTCCCTTATTCTAGCTAGGGTTTGTTGTATATCTTCTTTATATACGCGTCTTATACTGTATTGTAATGTATAGAATTCACAAGGGTATCAATATATAGAAAATTCCCAAATATTTCTTCTTTGAATTACAATATGGTATCAAAGCGGGTGATGATCCATTAGTTGGATCCGAACCTTGGTCATCATTTACCTTTACTTTTCCCGACCATGACTGAAGACAGTAGTAGCAGTACCACCACCGGCAAGGAGTCGCAGTAGCCCGACGACTCCCTAGCCACACAACTAGCCAGCATCCTTCAATCCCTACAGCCTCAAACAGAACCAAATCAGAATAGCACACCACATATATTATAACTCAATAGAAGGAAAACAGGATGTGTTTTTCAGACAGGTAAATCCTAAAACTGTAAAAGTGCATAGTGCATCTTTGACTGTGGGGTGACCTATACGATGACAAATGGCCAAACAGATTTGGTCAAACATACTGTTGCTAAGATAATATCAATACGAGCAGCAAATGGGGAGTCACTACCCGTTCTCGGAGTGGGAACCGTTAATTTGTCACCTTTGTTGAAACTAAAAAATTGTCTTTACATGCCTAATTTGTTATGCAAATTACTCTCTATTAGTCATGTTACAAAAGAGTTAAATTGTGCGATGCAAATGTTTCTCACGTTCTGTCTTCTACAAGATATTCAGTCGGGGAGAGTGATTTGGCGTGGTACTGAAAGAGGTGGAATGTATTATGTGGATGAGGTGGCTCAACAAGGAACTGCAGCATTTGCTCACAGGACAGTGAACGACCAATAGTGGTTATGGCACCGACGGTTAGGACACCCGTCCTTAGGGTATCTTCAGTATTTATTTCCCACCATTTTTCCACATAATAGTCAGTTAACATATGAAACATGTATGCCTTCAAAGAGTCATAGACAACATTTTCTTCATCGAACTCTAGAGCTAAGGATGTTTTTTCTCTTACTCATTCTGATATATGGGGACCTGCCCCGAATATTGGTGATTATGGATTTTATTTTATTTATTGATGATTGCTCCTGAATGATGTGGATTTACTTTATCAAAAATAAATCTGATGTGTACTTGAAATTTGTGGAATTTTTTAAGTTGGTTCAAACTCAATTTAAGTCTCAAATTCAAGTTCTTAGGACTGATAATGGGGGGGGGGGAATACGTCAACAATACTCTAAAATAGTTTTGTAAAGACCAAGGAATCGTTAACCAAACCACTTGCCTCTACACTCCTCAGCAAAACGGGGTAGCAGAACGTAAGAATCGTCAGCGTCTTGAGATGTCTACGGCACTTATGATTGAGTCTCATTGCCCTAAATCTCTCTGGCCCGAGGCCAATACCACTTCAGTATATCTTGTTAATCACCTCCATACTAGAGCTTTACATCTTCAAACCCCCTTATAGTTCTTAAGTAATAAAGTCAACATACTATTTTCCTTAGTCCTTCCACCTCGGGTATTTGGATGCTCTATCTTTGTACATATTTCGAGATCTGAGAGTACTAAATTCGACCCTTATTCTCTCAAATGTGTGTTTTTGGGTCATGGGGTTAACCAGAAAGGGTATAGATGTTACCACCCGGCTACACGTAGGCTACACTACCATGGACTGTGATTTTCTTGAGACAGAGAACTTTTTCACCCAACCTAGCAATCAGGGGGAGAAACAACAGCAAGACCGATCGGTTGGATATTATACTCTTGGCCAGACACAATTCTCACAGACCAAGTAAGCGAAACCGCCGAGCCTACTCATCCCACAATACATCTCCCTACAACCCCAATCACTCAGACTGATAATCCTAAGGTACGTAGTGGCGATAATACTGTTTTTACTCCAATTCTATATGATCTTAACAATGCAAGGAGTAATAAAGAAGCAGGTGAACAGGCACCAGGGCGGTACGTTCTACCTTCCAACAAGGAAGTAGGTGAACAACCAACAGGGAGGTACGTTTTACCTTCCAGCCATGAAACAGGTAAAGAGGCAGCAGGGATGTACGTGTTACCTTCGAGAAGAAGTAGGGGAGTCCCACCAAAATGCTATGAACCAGAACACATAGGAAGGACTCCGAGATATCCACTAGCTAACCTACCGAGGGGGAGCTTATCTGCACAAGCTTATGCATTTACTATAGCACTTCATGCCGACAAGATACCAAGTAGAATAGAAGAAGCTCTAGCAGATGAGAAATGGATTTAGGCAATAGAAACTGAGATGAAGGCACTGGAGAAAAATAGTACATGGGAAAATGTTACTTCCTCAGGGAAAAAATATGGTAGGATGTCGATGGGTCTATACAGTAAAGCGACGAGCAAATGGGAGCATTGAGAGATATAAAGTAAGGTTGGTGGCAAAAGGATATACCCAGACATATGGCATCGACTACTCAGAGACTTTCTCACCCGTGGCAAAGATTAACATAATCAAGGTGTTGTTCTTGGTAGCAGCTAGCCGAACAACACCTTGATTGGGAGTTACACCAATTCGATGTCAAGAATGCTTTCCTACATGGAGACCTTCATTAAGAAGTGTATATGGAACCTCCACCAGGTTTTATAGAAAATTTCAGGGACAACGAAGTTTGCAAGTTAAAGAAGGCTCTATACGGGCTGAAACAGTCACCCAGGGTGTGGTTCGGGAGGTTTTCAGCAACTATGAAGAAGTATGGTTACCACTAGAGCAATTCAGATGATGCACAATTCATTAAAATGGAGGATGGACTTGTAACATGTCTTATCATTTATGTTGATGATATGATTATTACGGATGACGACACAGACGAGATATCACATTTGAGAGAAAACTTGTTTAGGGAATTTGAGATGAAAGACCTCGGGAGGTTAAAGCACTTCCTTGGAATTGAAGTGATGAGGTCCAAGAAGGGCATATACATTTCACAGCGAAAGTTTGTGCTTGATCTATTGGCTGAGACAGGGCTACTGGAGTGCCGACCAACTGACACTCCCATGATGGTCAGTCACGGGCTAATAATTGTTGAAGGGGTACCAGAGGCAGATAAGGCACAGTATCAACACTTAGTAGGGAAGTTGACCTACTTCTCCCACACACGACCTGACATAGCCTATGAAGTAAGGGTGCCGAGTCAGTTTATGCAACAGCCTCAGAAAGAACACTTAGATGCAGCAATCAGAGTTTGTCAATACTTGAAGGGTTGTCCTGGACGAGAGGTTCTGTTTCAGAAGAATGGACATCTAGACATTGAGGCCTATATAGATGTTGATTGGGCTGGTAGTCCAGGGGACCGGAGGTCTACCTCTGGCTACTTTACTCTAGTTTGAGGAAACGTAGTGACATAGCGGAGTAAGAAATAGAAGGTAGTTGCACTTTTGAGTGAAGAGGCAGAGTTCAGAGGTATTGCTCGAGGAGTGGCAGAAGTTCTTTAGCTAAGGAAATTACTTGTAGAGATTGGCATTCCAATGATCAAGGCTTGTAATCTCATGTATGATAGTCGAGCTGCGATTAGTATATCCGAGAATCCCGTGCAGTATGATCGTACAAAACATGTAGAGGTGGATCGACACTTTATTAAGGAGAAGATCAAGGAAGTAATAATCAAGTAACCGTTTGTGAGATCAGAGGATCAGTTAGCAGATATCTTGACAAAAGCAGTTGATGGTAGTTTCTTTGAAGAAGTTTTGAGTAAGTTGCACATAGGAGATTCAACGATATAACTTGAGGGGGGAGTGTTGAATAATAGAATGCGTGAAATTAGGAGTCTAGTTACGTAAATAAGTAGAGTTTTTTCTATTCCCTTATTCTAGCTAGGGTTTGTTGTATATCTTTTTTATATACGCATCTTATACTGTATTGTAATATACAGAATTCACAAGAGTATCAATATACAGAAAATTCCCAAATATATATCTTCTTTGAATTACAACACTATCATGCATGATTCATGAGTTAGGAAAGCTTGAAGTTCATTAATGGAGTTGATGGATTTTAGGGATGATGATCAAGGATATTAAACATGAGTTCTTGACTTATATTTGATCTTTAAGTGCTCCTAAGTGTGCTTTTATGTGTTATGAATTAGGAACACTTGATTCTAAGTGTATCTTTACAAGTTTAGATGGTTGATTGAATCTTTGGCTTCCTTCCCTTTTTCTCCCCTATTTTCCCATGTTTCTGATCATTTTTCAGCTACAACATCTTCCCCGACCAGGGAAATTTCATGAAGAAAATGTCCCTGGGGCGAGGATTCTTGTCCAGAAAATTTTTTGGACAGTTTTCACTGGGCGGGGAACTTCTCCCTTAAAATTTCCCCGGTCTGGGACCCCTTCATATGAGCTCTAATTGAGATTATTTTTGGACCACTGAAACCTATTTGAGTGTAGAGTATTCTTCAATTTGAACCAACTTTGCACCTATGTCATTTTTTATCCTCTTTGAACTAAATTTTTGTAATATATGGTTGGAAATCCCTATTTGTCTATTTTCATTTACAACAAAGAAAACTTAATTCTGACTTCTCGATCTTTAGATATACCCAATTCTATACAGCTCGCGCATTGGGAGAAAACTGTCAATTTTGCTAAGTTTTGCCTAATTGCCCATTTCTTACCTTTTTCATCGTTTTTTTTCATTTATTGAACCTCACATGTGCTATATATTCTCTATTTCTAGTATAAATGCTCTTATATAATTATATTACTTTACCAAAGTTGCATGAAAGACGTCTGAACTTGCTCTAAATGATCTTCAATGTGAAAGTTAATTCTTAAAGTGCCATGACCATTTGTTATATAATTATAGTCTCATTGCATATGAATCTATACTCATATCCTTTCATGACATTTTTTTACTTCGCCGAGCATCTCTAATTGTTTCTTTTGAGTCTAATGTCAACCGTAATTGTGTCTTTTGTTCAGGTGATCCTCCCAAGGACTCGGTGGTTTAGATAGTAGCTTATTTTGGTCATCTTTTTTCGAGGTGGTTAAAGTGAGGTTATTCTCTTATTGTAATTAATACTATACCTACACTATGGCCTACACGATTTGATTATTACTTACCCAAACTATTATGCATATATGTGTTTATGTATTAAATAAGACATTGTCTATTATTTTCCCAGTTTTACCGGAAATGGTTTCTAATATCAAATTAGTTATGCATATATGTTATTGAGCGAGAGTTCATGAATCTCAAATGAAATTGAAAATGTATCTTGCATGCATTGCATAAACGAGTGTTTGTGATTGTTGGGCAAGAGGCAACGTGGCTTAGGGGATTCGAAAAAGTATAGGGCTGATGGTGAACCTACTCTGCGACCTCTATGGGTGTACGCGCTATCTTCGGAGGTAGTGGATATCACGTATTACCTGTGAATAGCTTTGGCGGAAGGAGCATAGCACCTAAATGGGCAATGACTCGAGTGATAAATTGATGGTTACGGAGTAATTTACCCTTCCATCACCCGGAAGAAAAAAGGATTTATTTTGTTGTGTTGTCTTGTGGAGTAAGGTTCGAGAAAGGGTATAACTCGGTACCCACTTATTGCTTGAAAACCCTTAACCCGATATACGTCCTATTATTGTAATAAAAATAATTGTATTGTAAAATGGGGCTATATCCGGTCGAGGCGAATTATTATTGTGCATTGCATCTCTCGTTCTGGCATTAATTATATCTTGTTTATTATTATCCCTCGCCAGTCACTTGACTGACCCTCTTCTCTTTTTCTTCTGTTCTTGTTCCCTTGTATTAATTGCAGGTTTTGGGAGTCGATTAGACGGCGGGCTATCTAGCCTTATTTTGAGTCGAGTCCTAGTTTTGATCATAGCATGTATGGTAATGGAATGATATTGGCATGTGATGTAATTACTAACTTGCAGACCTTATTACTTTTGATATGTTGGCCTGTGAGCCTCACTTATGTAAATTATTTAGTGTTGAGCTACTGAATTGTTGTTTACTTGGTGAGTGGGCTTCTGCTAAGCATTTTTATTGACAATTGTTGTATAGTGCCGCCTAGGTAGGAGTGGTCTTGAGTGTCCTCGTTTGCTAGCTCTTAGCACGTATATGGATTTTTCATTTCATATACGTGTTGGGTTCTAGTGCGGGGGATGTGATAGCTCCGCAACTCGGGGTGCTTCTTGTAAAATCTCTTATCTCAATCCTGGAGGAACACACACTCGATCTCTGAGCTTGAATTTACCAAGATCATCTAATCCGAAGAGGGATTGGGGATTATCTTTAGCTCTTTCAATGTGATTCTATACCCAATTATCTATAGACTGTGCATCCTTAATTCTCTATCTAAAATCCAGCTAAATAGAGATGACCAAGACGACCAACCTCTCTCAACCTTTAAATTCTCTTCGAATAGGTAAGAATTATTCCCTTCACCTCTTTCTTCTCCCTAAAGAATGATATGATGGTGTATTCAAATGTTGTTTGATGAAAAATTTATCTTTTATAATAACTTATACGAAATTTTGCTTAAAGATGGTGGAAATCATGTTAGGAGATAGATTTATTGTTGAATCCATAACTTTGGTTTGTTTAAATTCTGGAACACTGAACGAGTTGATGAACATTGTGATTTTAATGGTTAGAAAGCTAGACTATGGGATTTTTAAGTGTGTATATGCTTAGGAGTGATTTAGTCTTGTTTTAGCATGAGTTCTTGGCTTTTGTTTATTTGACAACATGCTTGCATAGATTTCGAATGTAAATTTCAAGCTCGTGCGATGCGCTTTTCTAAAACTATTTTAACTAAAATTTCATAACATATTAATGTACATGTCTGCCAAATTTCGTAATTTTCCAAGCTCATTTGACAACTCGAAAAAAATTCCGAACGAGACTGTTGTCCCCTATTTTGCCCTATTTTCTAATTTGAAAGCGAGACTGAGCAGAGGGACTAAACCGCTTAATTTTACAAAACTGATTTACAAAGAAGTACCTATATGTGTTGGGAGTGTACCTATAAAAGTTTAGAATTTTCCGACTTAGTTTGGTATGATAAACAGACTTGTCTTTCAAAGGCGTCACTACAACAAAGTTGTTGTATTGTTGTGAATTTGATAAAAAAATATGTGATTTTATAGAAATATCTAAAACTTAGGCCTATATATTTGAAAGATATGGTTGTCTGGTTTACTAGGAATTTTATGGTTCATTAAAATACTTCCCGAACAATAAGTTATGATGATTTTTCTACAATGTGTGCCTGGACAAAGTTTCTGCCCAAATTGTTCCTGCATGAATGTAGCATGAACTATGCTATCATGTTTTCCCTAACTCATTTCCATGGTTTATGCAGTACCCATCCTGGATTTCCAACCATATACATGCCACCTTACATATGATATGGCACGATTACATGTTCAATTACATTACGTAGCATTAATCGTGCATTTAGACATGTTCACTCCATCTTATGACTCTTATTACATCTTATACCATCTCATCATTATATTGCACTTTATTGTCGAGCGTCCTTATTTGGTCTCGTTAGAGTCTAATGTTACCCGTGCATGTGGCTTGTGTTCAGATGATCCTCCCGAGGATCCAATCATTTAGGTTGTCTTGTTCTCCTGCCCCTTTTTTCTAAGGTTATCCAGATGAGGTTTATTCTCTTGTTGTAACTAATATCTAAACCCGTATGGCCTTCATATTTTAGATTGTCACCCGCATGTGGAATAATATATACATATATATACTTATCTATTAAATACGTGATTGTCTACCGTTTTATTGATTATATTGAAAGGGAAATTTCAAGTATTAAATGAGTTATACCTATATGTTTCCACGCGTGCGTTCATGCTCTTGAAAATGGTAATGATAAATGTTTTGCATGCATTGCATTAATCGAGCGCGTGTTTATTGTTCCCCTTTGGCTTGTTTCCATTGGGAAGGGATCCGAGGCAACGTGGGTAGGGAATCCGGGAAAGCAAGGGCTGACGGTGAACCTATCTCGCGCCCTCTATGGGTGGACGTGCTATCATCGGAGGTAGGTGATACCACGTGTTACCTGTGACCGGCTTCGGCCGAAGGAGCATAGCACCGAAATGGGCTATGACTCGAGTGTTCTTGGATGGTTAGGGCGTAATTAACCCTTCCATCACCCGGAAGAAGGAGGATGATTTCTTGAATTGTTATTGTTCTTGTATTGTGGAGTAAGTGGGAGAATGGTATAGCTCGATACCAATTGATCGATTGAAAACCCTTAATTCAATATACGTCTTTTATTCTTGAAACTTGATCATTGTATTGTCATTGAAAATATAAAGGCTATATTGAATCGAGGCGTGCATTCTTGTATTGCATCTCTTTCCTCTTCTAGCATTATATATTCCTTATACATTGTACTCACCTCACCAGTCGCTCGACTGATCCTCTATCTCTTTCTTCTTGTCCCCTTGTATTGGTTGCAGGTTGGAATCAACTAGGCGGCGGTCTTGTCTAGCATTTCCTTTTGAGTCGAGTCCAGTTAGGATAGTGTTTTATAAGGTATTACTTATTTTGCCAGTGTTACGGATATGCCACTTATGTACAGTTATACTTTTGATAACTATGGCCAGTGCGGCCTAGCTGTAGGATGTTTATTTTGATCCGTAAAATCTGCTTATGTATATATAGTTATGAAGTTTGAACTATCATGCTTTAAATATCGTTGATTCGTGACCACTGCTTGTCGCATACGTTATTTGCTTTCGCTAGTGTATGCTTTCTCTGACGACAGTATTTTCAGTGCCGCCTAGTTAGTCGTAAGTCTAGAGTGTTTCCCGTTCGCTAGTGCTTGGTGCGTGTACGGATTAACCATTTCGTATAGGTACTGGGTTCTAGTTCGGGGGATGTGATGACTCTACGCTCGGGGCGTCACAATAGTCACCCTTAAGGTCTTGATATTTCGCCTCCAAGTCGGCCTTCATCTTTGAGTAATCTTCCTTAAGCTCCTCGTACTTTTCGGCCACCTTCACATTAGCCAGAGAACCGCACCTACCCAACCATTGGCCTACCATCATGCTAGCCTAAAGTAGTGGAAGCAAAGGATCATAATTTGACAAGAAAAATAGACAGAGATGCATGAAATGCGCCAAGAAAGATAGGCAAGGATAATACCTGAGAAGTAAGCAGTGCCACTTGTTTGGGAACCTCCTCAAGGGGTAAGTTGTTCAAGAAAAACTGGTCGGGGGCTGTACGCATGTCCCGGAGCATCTGCAAAGCAGCCCTTCTGTCTCCTTCAACAAATATGGAGGCGGCCGCCGGCACATCCCAGTCGGGCCGGTGGCGATTGTCCATCAATCCTAAAGGAACCCTGGAGGAAGACGGAGGCATCTCGACTGCACTCGCGCGAAGAGATATGGCAGAAGAACCGATAGTGGCAGGAAGAGCCGCCGGAGCAGTCAATGGGGAAAATCCCATCTCGCGGTGTCTCTTCGAACCACTTTCGAACCTATCATTCCCACGCTTCTCGGCACGGATCCTTTCCAAAGACTCGGATAGAGGGCGATGGTCAAAAGAGGAGCCGCTAGATGTGGAATGGTGATTGGAGGAGGAATGACCTTGAGGGGAGTCCTTGAAGAATCACCAGTGAAACGAGCCATCTGAACAAGTTCTAGTTCCGCAAAAATAAAAAGAAAAAGAGGGTTAATAAAACAGTGTTGCATAAAATAAAACAAAAAAAAAAGGAAGGGGAAGCAAACAGTTAGTACAGTGACAAAACAAAACAGGATTAGGACACCTGTGGCGGAATCAAGAGGAATAGTAACGAGGGCCAAACTAAAGTGAGCAAGTAAGAGCTCATCATACAATTTTCGGGTGTTGAAAACTTGGGCATTCAAGTCTGCTAATAATTCGGAAGAGGCTTTAGTTATGGATGAACTCTTCCGTCGAGCTAAGCGTGGAGGTCGAAGGGAAAAAGTGTTAGAGAGATTTTCAAGTTGGGAATGTCGGGCAAAGAAGTACTTGGTTTTCCATCCCCAAGGTGAGTTCGGAGCTTTCAAGAAAGTGGCTGTCCCACGGGAGAGTGTATAGAAAACACCCGGAGCGACGGCGTGTAGACAGTAGAATGAGTGAAAATCATGCACCTTCAACCGTTTTTTTAGATGCTTTGATAGGACAATTTAAGCTATGATCATGGAGATGGCATTCGGGGTCAATTGAGTGAGGCAAATGTCTAACTTCTTGGATAACTTCACAATAAAAGAAGGAAGAGGGAGGCGCAACCCTGCTTTCAAATGAGCTTTGTAAAAGTAGTAATATCCTGTGGGTGGTTGATGAGGTCCCTCATTTGGTAAGGGTATCTGAAGTTCCCAGTCGTCAGGAATATTCATGTCACTCTTAAGTTTTAGAAGACCCTTCAGAGTCAGGATTGATTGGGTGGCGGCGCATTCAGGTGCAGGGCCTCCATCTCCTTGCTCCACTTCTACCTCCTCCTCGTCTTCCTCATGTTCATCTTCTTCACCTGTATACTCAGAGCTACGGGAGTCGCTGTTATATTCAGCAGGGCCATTAAAGCTGGTTGTATCCTCACCAATGTTGTCATTGTTACTGGTGGCGGTCCTGGTAACAGAAACAGCAGGTTTACTTCCACCTTCTCCCTGTTCGTTAATGATTGTTGGAATCCTGCAAGAAGAAGGGCCCTTCCTGTCGGGACAAGGAAATGAATGCTGGGCACAGAAGGATTGATAATTACGGGAAGAACCGGAAGAAGCCATGACGATTATCGATCGAACACCTAAACGGCGTCACCTGACTAACAGTTGGTATGCAGAGCAGAGAATTGGAGAGGGAGGATCTCTCCTTGTCTCGACTTTATTGTGAAGAGGATTAACAGTCCTAAGTTCTGCGGCATCTGATACAAGTTAATCCCTTATAATAAATGCATGGATAATCGATATCTAGGTAAATTACGAAGATATTATTCCTAGGAAAATCGGTATGTGTGTGTTGAATCACGATTAGAAGAATTATTTTATGTCCATAAAATGCGGTTATTTGATAAAATTATCAAATACTCATGAAGGTTAGTAAATCTTGGAGATATTTGTACGATTATGTTTGAGAATTGATTTTATCTATGGGAAGAATATCCTCACTTAATCTAGGTGCAGAGTCCTAATTGTTTGGGCAATTGGAACGTGATTTGAAAAAGTAAACGTGAGCCGGAAGACAGGAACGAGGATATTAATATTGCTCCTGGTAGAGGTAAACAGAAGAGCTATGAAGGCAGTCTTGAAGGAGCATGCTCAGCCATCTAAGTCTCGAAGGGAATAAAGCAAGAAAATCTTGATTTGTCGAGGCGGATTGGTCCGAGTCGCATGCACAACGTCATTCTCATAGTTGGAAACTTCCTACTGTGAGACTGGGGGAGTGGATGATGTGCAATGGTTCTAACTTCGGCCTAATCCGTGAACAACGGCCCAAGAATCACGCGAGGAAAAGTCTCGTCACACGCTTTAACCAAGTGTCAACGACATAAATAATGCCGTCTGCGTTTCTTCTGGCTGTATCAACTCGTCTCTGCAGCCAGTCTCTTTCATTTCTCAAATTCTCGGCTTCATCAGGATCTGAATGTTGCTATTGAAGCGACAAAGATAAATGAACTGTAACTTGACCTTCGCAAAAATGACTTCTCCGAGTTTTTCGCGACACCAGACCAGTTACAAGTTCTGCCGCCATTTCCACTTCGTTGGAGTATATGGCCTGTTAATTTTATTTAGGGAAAATTACCCTTTTGGTCCCACTAAACTAATTTGATATCACATTTGGTTCCGTACTATTTTTTGTTTACCTAATCCATCCAAGTAAACTAATTCTAAATGTTCACAATTTCATACACTATTTAATCGGAATAAATATTATCTGCCGAAAAATCCACCCGAAACTCCATGTGTCCATTGGTGGATTTTCTAGAGAATTTGTCACGGAGCGTGATTTTTTTATTCCCAGAGTTTTTTAATATATTCGCATAATATAGGGTACCTCCCTACAATTTTCCCTTTATTTATGGCAAGCAATCATACGACAACGCTCCTTAGACATATACATTATAAGACCAAACAATGGTCTTATAAAAGAACTGATTATTCCTAACAATGGTTCCAATATGCACTATTCAATTTATGGCTAGATTCTAATTGCCCTTGGTCAAAACATAAAAAGAAAAGGAAACATACAATGGGGCGATGAGTCAAGTGAAAATAAAGTAAACAATTCATAATAATAGGGAAAATGTAAGTAGATTTACATAACGAGTTCGTCACAATTTTATCCTCAATTTAGATCTAATTACAATCCGATCCCTATTCTTTTGGATATTATAATCCCTGTATTTCTTGTTTTCATGAAATTCATTTACGAAATTTGTTAAAGTACACTTATGTTTCGAATGTTTTTATGAATGTTACATTTAATATATAACCTAAAATGCAAAATCATCCCTAAAAGTTTACAAAAATTAGGCCTAATTACAAATATTAACAAAAGTTAGGGATTAAAATGTAATTTCTACATAATCATAGACTATGTTGTAATTAGACCTAAATACTAGATAGTTAGATGTAATTTTCCCTATTATTTAACCAAACATCATGGTAAACTTCACAATAAAATAACAAGAATTCAACGTTCCAAAACAAGAATAAAAATTAGAAGGAAAGAGAAATTAAACTATATTGGTCATGTCAAATCTTCTCTTCACTGCATCAATTTTGAGTTGACTAATTCATCTTCCCGAGGACTTGAACGTTCTCTCAAAACTATGTAAAACTAACGATGGAAAATAGAATTAGAGAGAAGAAACTTTTTTGTTTTTTTGTTTTTTTTGTTTTTTTTAAATAGAAAGAGTGGGATTTGATAGAGGATCCCGCCTCAACATAAAAAAATAATAAAATAAATGACAAGTCTAGAAAATAAAAATAAGTACTACTTCTCATACATTAAAGCACGTAAACCAAATATATCTTCATTAAAATTATCTTGATCAAAGCCCTCAATTTCCTGAAATTACACACAACACACAAATAAAACACAAAAACTCAATAAGCAGGAAGCGACAAAAAAAATCCAACTAAAATAAATGCATAAATATGGCGATATTATAAAGTTATTACCAAGCTGGAAAAAAATAAATTAATATATAAAATAGTCTCCACATTTGAAAACACTGATAATTATATTTCAATCTAATGACAAGGAACATCAGTATATTACCTCATTGGTTTCTTCAGCTGCGATGTTCTCCGAATTTGCGTAGAAGTCATGTTGTTCTATTGCAGTATTCAAGTCTTCCAAACTTGGGCTATACCAGTCAAGTTGGAAGCTTCTCAAGTTTGCCGTGGTTACATTCCCCATAGTGAAGAATGCAAACGACGGGCACGAGCGAATAAGAAGTTTTTCCAATGAACACAATTGAAGATCACATTTCCAATTGGAAAAACTCTCTAATTTAGATAGGCCCCACAAACAGAGTTCCTCCAAGCAAGGAAATAACGGAGGAGGATTTTCACATAACATATCATCGTCATCCTCAATCACTTTTACTATCTCCGCGCAGTCTCTAATAATCAATTCTTTGAGATTGACAAGATTTATAGCTACGGAAGATAAAAATAAGCTCCGGATGTTGTTACAACCATATATATTAATCTCCTTTAGGCTACGAAACCCAACCTGCAAATAATTCATAGCTCAGTATTGCGAAATGGAAAATGTCCTCCATAAATGCAATTAATTAGAATATGAAAGGAAACCAATTAGAAATAATAGGTGTGCATATTGCTGGAAACTTTTGTAGCTGGAATGACCAGATGATAGTAAATTTTGTTATGTATAAGTAACAATCGAACAGTACCAAATAGTTTAAACTTATTCGCGTAAAAGGTGCTGAAGTAGAGGGCATAGAGAATTTTTTTTTTCCTTTAAAAACAATGATATTTCGATGTATATGCATTTCAAGTTCTGTTAATAGTGTACTTACAGATTCCGTGGTGAAGAATTTCAATAACAGACAGTTCCAAATTTCAATTGATTTCAGCGAAGGCAAATCATCACATCTCCTGTTGCCAAAACTCTGCAACTCGGGCAGGTCGGCCAGGTACAACATTTTCAAATTAGGAAATAGTGTACGAGGCTTTTCACATAACATATCATTGTTATCCTCGATCACTTTTACCATCTTCATGCAGCTTGTAATGTTCAATTCTTCAAGATTGACAAGATTTTTAACTACTGAGAATGAAAATACGCATCGAATGTAGTTACAACCATCTATTCCGATCTTTTGTAACTTACGACACACAACCTGCAAAGAATTCATTTTCTCAATGTGAAATGGAAAATAAAAAATGTCTTCCATAAATGCAATAAATTAATCAGAATATGAAAAGCAAACCAATTAGAAATAATAGGCGTGAATCTGGAAACTTTATAACCCGAATGACCTATTAAAATTCTTGTATAGATTCAAGCCGATCGAACTCAATCAATTATAATGACAAGTATATTATACTTGTCATTTGATTTATCATTCTCTCTAAAATTTTCACAAATGACAAATATAAGAGACTCGCCCTCTCATTACATCAATTTAATCAAACCAATTTCAAACTAGAATTATCCAAATTTGTTAGTTTAAAAGGTGTTGTAGTACAAGTGATAAGTATTCTGAAAATACTCATACTTTGATTGTAGATACATTTCAAATTCGAACAATATTGTACTTACAGATTCCATGGTGAAGAATTCCAATAATGGGCAGTTCTTAATTTCAATTGATTCCAATGAAGGTAACTCAAATTCACATCTCCCGTCGCCAAAACTCTGTAATTTGGGTAGGTCTGCAAAATACAGTTTCTTCAAACAGCGAAAGAGTTGATGAGGCTTTTCATGCAATATTTCCTCATCTTCCACAATCATTTTTACCATCTCCTTGCAGTTGATGATCCTTAACTCATCCAAATTGACAAGATTTTTTGCTATTGAGGATGAAGACAAATGTCCAGTATTGTCGTTACAATCATTTATAACGATTTTCTTTAACCTTAAGCTTCGAAAGAGAACCTGCAAATAGATCATTACTCAATCTCGGTGGAAAATAAGGTCCATATATAAATGCTTAGAAGATGGAAGGCAAACCCACTACCTAATGTGTGTGAAATAAATTGTCAAAGAGAAGTACTATTTTCATTGCAGATATTTTTCTAAGTTTGATGTACTTACAAATTTTATGGTGAAGAATTCCAACAACGGGCAACTTTTAATCTCAACTGATCCTAATGAAGGCAACTCAAGTTCACATCTCCAATTGCAGAAAATCAGTAACTTTGGTAGCCTCTTAAAATGCAATTCTTTCAAACAAGGAAATAGTATACGAGACTTTTTACATAGCACATCCTCATCATTTTCGATCACTTTTACCATCTCCGTGCAGTCTTGAATCCACAATTTCTTGAGTTTCACAAGATTTTCAGCTATTGAGGATGAAAATAAGATTCTAATGCCGTCACAACCCCATATATTTATTTCCATTAAGTTGCCAAATATAACCTGCAAATAAAATTTATATATTCAATGCCAAAAAAATTTTCAATAATACTAGGCAAAATTTCGTTTTGCGTCCTCTAAAGATGCCCTTGTTCGATTTTGGTCCTCATCTTTTAACATTTATCAAATTGCATCTTTTATGTTTCAAAAAATTTCAATCTTAGTCCTTTTACTAACGGCTGTTAAAAAATTGACCGTGACACGCGCCACCACATTTATTCAGTGACACGTGCCTTTTTTCATTAAAAATTTAACGTCCGTTAGCTAAAGGACTGAAATTGAAATTTTTTGAAACGTAAAGGATGCAATTTGATAAATGTTAACAGATCAGGACCAAAATCGAACAAGGACATTTTAGAGGATGAAAAAATGATATTTTCCCATAATAATAAATATAGATAGTTGAGATAAATACTCCATAAAAGTAGTTTTTCAGTTAAAATATATATGAAACCAAACTAATTAGTAGTAAAGGATGCAAAGGCTGCAAATTGGTGAACTTGGCATAACAGAAATAAGTCAGCATAACAAAAATAACTCAAAAAGATAGAGAGGAAATTAAATAACTCGATGGCATGCAAATTGGTGAACTTGGCATAACAAAAATAACTCAAAAGATCTAAATTGATAAATTAGTACTAAAAAATGCTCATTTTTATATGATATGATGGATTAACGGAGTGATCATTGGCTTGTGGTGATAGTGATATTGATTGATACCTTTTGATTGAAAAACTCACGGAAAGAAACATCATGGTGACCGTCCCAAGCAGAAGAAATTAAACTTTTCAGCTTTCGGCATCCACTGATAAAAATTGTTTCTAAAAGTGGAAACTCAATGCTTTCGCTTCCCTCGGAGAAACTTATCAATCTTGACAGACTTAAGAGTCCCAGACTCTTCAAGTTGGGGAATGTGATCTTATGACGTTCTTTCCTATCAATTTCATGGAACACATGTTCCATCATCTCGCACCCATAAATTTCAAGAGTTTCAAGTTGTAATAGGTCATCTTTTGCGATAAACAGAGGAAAGAGTTTCCGCAGTTTGATACATTTACTTAAATCTATTTCTTTTAGATTCCCAAACGAGTTGGATGACTTTGGAATTGGACCAACACATATCTCTTCTAAATTGGGGAGATGAAACAGTTTTAGAGAATCCAAGAGAGGAAAAACACCAACGCTCCAATCCACTGATGGTGCTAGGTTCACCAATTTATTCACCTTTGAACTATCTTCTAAAATGAGTCTCTTCATCTTTTGAGCTTGTGATATATCCAAATTATTTGCACTTTCTCCTTCAGCATGCAAATACTCGGTACTGGTAAGAAACATGTGAATCCATTTTCCAAAAGTAATATCCCCTTTGCAGAGGAGATGCATTTTTCTTTCATATGGTACACCATCAAACTGAAATGCACAACTACCAACTTTTACGGCGAACTTCACTATATTTGAGGGGAAGCATATCTCTTCGGTTGCTAAATTGACATTATTAATTTCAATTTCCAATCTGGTGAGATTTTTCAAGTGCTCAATCTCACAAAGGGCTGCATTTTTCCTTTGTTCCCCATTTGCGGCCTTGGCTTCCCAGTTATTGAAGCTCTGTATGATGATCAACTCCTCCAATTGAACGAGGTTTGATATGACTCCCGGAGCTATTCTGAGACTATAGCAAGAGTTAACTTCTAACATCCTTAGTTGCTTCAGTCTTCCAATTTCAACAGGCAACTCTGTCATTCGAGAGCACGAGCGACAGATGAGGACTTCAAGATTCAAAAACTCGCCAACAAAAGATATTTTCCCCATCAAGTCACATTCTTCTAAATGCAATGTTCGAAGCTTTTTCAGCGCCTGTGCTGTTTCCGGTGATGGGCTAAATGAAATGCTACGGAAAAACAACACATTAAGCTCTATCATTCCTTTAAAAAAAGAACAGTCTTCAACATCTGCTGGGTATTTCTCGATCTTTAAAAGGCGAAGACTTGGAAAACTCGACGAAAAAGGAAAATTATTTATTTCTTTTCCGACCATCGAAATCCACTCGCAATTAATAGACTCGTCGCTCCTGGAAGCTGTCAAACTCAAATTGCGGACAATACGCCCTTCTTCTGAAGCAATAAAAATTGCTACATCACGAACAACATCATGCATTTTGACATGATTCTGGCAACGACCATCTAGTAGCAAAAAACAACTTCTAAGCGTGTCAATTAATACACGCACACTGTCTCTTGCTTCTTCCAGAGTCGTGATTTCATCTCCAGTAAACATGCGTAATCCCACACCATGTATCGTCAAGTACTCGAGATCAATATCGCAATCCTCAGGAAATAGACAACAAAGCAGGAACAGGGACCTTGCATCAGGATTGTCCAGGAAATCATAACTCACTTTAATGGGTTCATAAACTTCTTTGAGAACTTTTGGGATGTTTGGGTTGGAACTTCTCAATTTTCTTAGAGCAACATTCCAGTGTTCGGTGCTCTTATCTTTGAGTGCCGCACCGATGGTCACGAGGGCGAGTGGCAGACCTTTGCACTCATTCACTACTTCTTTCACTACTTGTTCTGGCTCCATACACGTCCCAATTTTCCCTCTAAAAAGGGACAATGCTTCCTTTGGAGTTAAAATTTGCACCCCAAAAGGTTTGGCATTCATGTCACTTAACACCTCCCTACTTCGAGATGTTATAAGAATAGTGCAGCCTTCCCCTTCATCACTTTTACAAGGTATTCCTAAACTCTTCATGTCGAGCTTTTTCCAAATATCATCCAAAATTAAGAGTTTTCTCTTTTTGTCCGTCAGCCGCAAACGTACTTTGTGTGCTCTAGCCGATAAAGTGTCCTCTTTCAACTTTTCCATACCAAACTTTTCTGCTATTTCACCTTGGATTTCTAACTTGCGAACTTCTTGACTTATAACAATCTTCGCAACTTCCTCGAATAGTTTTTCCTCACTCACTCGGTTCATGATTTTTTCGGCCATAGTGGTCTTTCCAACTCCCCCCATGCCACATATCCCCATCATGTGGACCTTTCCACCTCTAAGATCTTCCATTATCTCCTCCTCAATCTGTTTTCTAGAATCAAACTCTTCGGACAGTCCTTGTGGAATTGGTGCCGTTGCTTGTGGGAGTGCAGGAACGGATATCTCCTCAGGCTTAAAATTTCCCTTTCCTCGAAGAATGCCAATAGCATCAGCAGTTTCTCTGGCTTTCCTGCTTAGCAAATAGTGCGATTTGATAGCCAAACAACCACTTTTGACATTCTTTATTTCATCTTCAATTCCATTCATATCGTCTTGGATCTTGTTTGAGTGCGTTATCCAATCTTGAACGACAGAAGATGTAACGTCTGTGTTTCTATTAGCTGCATCAACTCGGCTCTGCAGATCATCTGTTTCATTTTTCAAATTTTGAACTTCTTCCCTTAGGCTCTCAATGTTGCTATTGAAGCAACAGAGATAAATGAACTGTCGCTTGACCTTTTCAAAAATGAGTTCTCCCAGTTTTTCCATAATTGGCGACACCAGACTAGTTAGTAGTTCTGCCATTTCCTCTTTGTTGGAGTATATGTCCTGTTAATTTTGGGGAAATCCTTAGCACACCCTTGTGTTGTAAGAAATCTTCAATTAACCCCTAAAACATATAAAATACCTAGAGCCTCGCCTGTGTGTGTGTTTTTTTTTTTTTTTCTAAACAAGCAAAATGTACCATTGTGTTTTGTCGTTTTTTTTTTTTTAAATTCAAATTTTGATAACCACAAAAAAAAAAAAAAAAAAAAAAAAAGTGGTTGTATTCAAATTTTGTGGGTATATGCCATTTATACCCTCAACATATACTCCCTTTTATTCCTTTTGAACAAATTCAATATTTATCTACGTAATTCCATTAATTAAAAGTAAGCCGTACATACTATTATATTATCATAATTAAATTGAATATGATGATATATTCTCAATTAAACATACTACTATTATATTATTTACATTAACGAAAAATATGAATAAGATGATACATTCTCAATTTCTTAACATAAAAATAAAATGCATTTCCATTTTTCCAGAAGATATAATACATTTCAGCTTATTTTGATAATGAATGACTATAGCTACACTATAATCATACTGATTGTATTTGGAATATATATTTTAAATTGCTGAACTAGACCCAAGAAATTTATAATTAATCTACGACTATGTCGAATGGTAAATTTAATGTGCAGAAACTTCACTTGAGGGAAAATAAATAAATAAATAAATAAAATAAACCCCTTGAAACTAAGGATCGTTTTTTTTAAATATTATTTTTTTTAACGGAAAGGAGCTTCGAAGATTAATTTACTGCAAATGGATCAAAACAAAGTCCGAAGTAAGAAACAAAATATTAAAAGAGTTAAGAGCTAACGCTCAACGAAATCGTGTTAGGAATAAAATTGTGGGCCACCCTATTTGAACGATGTCGGCCCAACATTTTTCGGTTCCAAGTAATGGCTCAACTCACGTGAAATCAACTTGTATAATATTTCTTTATTAATTATATATCAAGATTAATGATATACTAGTAATTCTGACATTTTGTGCCTGTGCAAAAAAAATTATTATTATTTAAATATATTAAATTAAATTATTTAATTTAATGTAAATTTAATAATTGTATATTAATATAAAATAATTAAAATATAAACTAAAAAATAAAAACCTAAAACAAATAGAAATGAGAATAAAAGTGGGATAAAAAAATAGAAATAATAGATCAATAAGCACGGCATATGATGGAGGGAAAAAAAATTAAATAAATAGAATTATAGACCAAGTCCAAGAGACACTTTTGCCTTTAGTGCTTAATAGTAATTCTTCATATTCTATGCATGTGCAAAGAAAATTTGTTATTATTTAAATATATTAAATTAAATTATTTATCTGTAAATTTAATAATTGTATATTAATAAAAAAATAGTTAAAATATAAACTAAAAAATTAAAAAAATAAAAATGAGAATAAAAGTGGAATGAGGGAAAATTAGGAATAATATGTTAATAAAGACGTTCCGCGTATGATGGAGGAAAAAAATAAATTAAATAAATAGAATTAGAGTCAAGTCCAAGAGACACTTTTGTCTCTGATGCTTAATAATAGAGTATAAATAATCCATCATATATATTAATATAATTAATGTCGTTGCATGTTTATCAAAAATATAAAAAATATTAATAATTGATAAGTAATAATAAATAGGGGCAATTACATTTAGATCCCCTGAGATTTGCTCTAATTACAAATTAGTCCCTCTTATTTGAAAAATTACATATTAACCCCTAAAAACATTGTTTCAATTAAGGTCTCTGGACGCCGTTAGGGTTCCGTTAATTTTGACATTTGGATTTCCAAAAAATATTACAAAAAAATCCTTAAACTATGAATTTTCTTACAAAACGACCACTTAACTAAATCACATCAACAATGTAGTCCCGTTAAAATTAACGAACCCTAACGGCATCCAAGAACCTCAATTGAAACAGTGTTTTTAGGGGTTAATATATATTTTCCTAAACAAGAAGGACTGATTTGTAATTAGGGTAAATCTCAGGTGACCTAACTGTAATTCGCCCTAGTAAATAATATAACTATCTAAATATATATACATTATTATTTTTATTTTATTGATATGTCAATTTTGTCTATCCCACGTATGCATATAAATAAACAAGAGATACTCGGATCATGTTTAAGTGATTAGCATGATGGTTGGATTCACATTTTATTCCGATCGATACAGAGTGAGTTAGGTGATGCTCAGAGTGACAAACAGGACAACATTTTGCAGTTTTATCTATGGATTATGGTTTAGACGGATGGTGTTTCTGAGTGTTGGTTTTACACATGAATACTGGTTGGTTAATATGAGACAGGTACTTGATTGGGTTAGGAGCGATGGATATTACTGTAAATCTACGTGGGATTGGGCGATCATTCAATGTGGAAGTGATTGCAAGCATGAGCGTCTTTTCTCTAATGAGGTAGGCATCAATATGTGCAGAAGTCATTGGTAGAAGTGGGGAGCTACTTTAAGGACAAATATAGGATGGATTTAAAAGAAAATTTAAGGACAAATATAGGATCAGTGGCGGAGCCAGAAAATTTATTTAGGGGGGTCGACCAAAGCATAATTTATCTTAATTATTACTAATTTAATATAT
>JBBMKE010411598.1:0-11575 GCA_037834125.1 Lippia alba | reverse complement strand
CATCCTAAGGACTCAAGTAGGTCATAATTACAAAATGACCCCAAAACATTTAAATTAAAAATAATTTAGTCCAAAAGTCTAATACATGAAAACCCCAAAATAAATTAAAATGCACAATTACGTCCAGGTATCATGCAGAAGACGAGAATAATAAATAAAGACATATTTACCTATCGACCCGGAAACACAGGGTATTACAACCTCCTCCCCTTCGGAGAACCTGGTCCCCAGGTTCACTTCTGAATCCGAGAACAACTCCGGATACAACTGTCGCATCTTATCCTCGGTCTCCCAAGTAGACTCTTTGGACTTCTGATCTGTCCACAAAACCCAAACCAAGAGAATCTGCCGGTTCCTTAAAACTTGCAACTCCTGGTCTTGAATCGCTATCGGGTGCCTTATGATAGTCAAATCCGGCTCAAGTTGTACCTCTTTAACAGGGAGAATGGTTGCCTCATCGAGATAAAACTTTCTGAGCTGAGAAACGTGAAACAGGTTGTGTATCCCGGTCAAACTTGGTGGTAAGTCCACTCTGTAGGCTACTTCCCCAACTCTCTCAAGAATCTCAAACGGACCCAAAAATCTCGGATTCAACTTTCTACCACGACCAATTCTAGAGAAACCCTTCCTAGGAGACGCTTTCAAGAAAACCCGATCTCCTACCTCAAACTCGAGAGGTCTCCTCCTCTTATTAGCATACTTCTGTTGTCTAACCTGAGCTGCCTTCATTCTTTGTTGGATCATTCGAACTTTAGCTGTAGTTTTATCGATCTTCTCCTTAGGTGTCGCTCTTTCGAGCTTATTCTCTTCGGTCCACCTCCAATCCTCAATATCCCAAAATAGAGGCGACCTACACTTCCTTTCATACAAAGCCTCGTAGGGAGTCATCTTGATCGACGCATGGTAGCTGTTATTGTAGGCGAACTCAATAAGAGCGAGGTGCTTATCCCACTTATCCTTGAAATCTAGCACACAAGACCTCAACAAATCTTCTAAATACCATATCAACCTCTCTGACTGGCCATCTGTTTGGTGATGAAAAGCTGTACTGAAGTGAAGCTTTGTATTCAACCGTTCATGCAATTCTCGCCACAACCTAGAAGTGAATCGAGGATCCCGATCAGAAATTATACTCTTTGGAACACCGTGAAGTCTCACAATCTCATTACAATAGAGCTCGGCTAGCTTAGGCACTTTGTACGACATCTTAACCTTGAGAAAATATGTAGACCTCGTCATACGGTCGACGATCACCCATATTCCATCAAAACCTCCCCTAGACCTTGGCAAGTCGTACATGAAGTCCATTTTCACTTGCTCCCACTTCCATTCGGGAATCAGAAGTGGTTGGAGAGTTCCTCTCGGTTTCTGGTGCTCTGCTTTCACCATTTAGCACACGAGGCAATGCTTCACGAAGTTAGCGACATCTCGCTTCATGCCATTCCCCCAATAAAGCTCTCTCAAATCTTGGTACATCTTTGTACCACCGGGGTATATGGAATATCCAGAACGATGTGCTTCCTCGAGCACTAACCTCCTAAGTTCCTCGGGCACACAAACCCTAGTCTTGAACCTAAAAAGACCCGAATCATCGAACCCAAACTTGCTCTTAGGATCAACCCTTGAACGAGCCACTAACTTCTGAATTTCTGCATCTGACATCTGAGCATTTATCAGCTTCTGTTTCAGTTCTGGTTGAACCGAAATATTGGCCAATCTTGCCACGAAAATCACAACCACTGAATCCTGACCCGAAGTCCCAACACTTAAACCTGAAACACTTGCTTTCCTGCTCAAAGCATCCGCCACAACATTAGCTTTGTTGGGGTGATACTGAATTGTACAATTGTAATCTTCTAACAACTCTACCCAACGCCTCTGTCTGTTTTGAGATCTTTCTGCGAGAATAGGTACTTCAAACTCTTGTGATCCGAAAAGACCTCAAACTTCACTCCATAAAGATAATGTCGCCACTTTGACAAGGCAAACACAATCGCCGCAAGCTCAAAATCGTGAGTGGGGTAGTTCTGCTCGTGGTCTTTCAACTTCCTCGACGCATAGGCCACTACTTAGCCATTCTGCATCAATACACATCCGAGGCCTTTCTTACAAGCGTCCGTGTAAACTGAATAGCCTTCGGATCCTTTGGATAGAGTAAGAATCGGTGCAGAAGTTAACCGCTCCTTCAACTCTCGGAAACTTCTTTCGCACTCATCATCCCACTCGTACTTAGCCTCTTTCTTGGTTAGTCTCGTCAACGGACTTGCGATCTTGGAGAAATCTTTCCCAAATCTCCTATAATAGCCCGCTAACCCAAGAAAACTCCGTACTTTAGAGGCGTTCTTCGGTCTCTCCCACTGAGCTACTGTCTCGATCTTGAAGGGATCTACTTCTATTCCATTGCCTGAGATTATATGGCCTAGGAATGTAACTCTATCGATCCAGAACTCTCACTTGCTAAACTTAGCATAAAGCTTATGCTCTCTCAAAGTTTCCAAGATTATCTTGAGGTGTTGAGCGTGTTCTTCCTCGGACCTCGAATACACCAAGATATCTTCGATAAAGATCACCACAAACTTGCTGAGGAATTGCCTGAACACTCGGTGCATCGTGTCCATGAACACGGCCGGGGCATTAGTTAACCCAAACGGCATTACCACGAACTTGAAGTGTCCATACCGGGTGTTGAAAGCAGTCGTAGAAATGTCTTTCTCCTGGATACGGAGTTGATAGTACCCTTGCTTTAAGTATAGCTTAGAATAGACTCGGGATCCTTGCAATATATCGAATAACTCCTCGATGTGGGGCAACGAATACTTGTTCTTGACCGTCATCCTGTTGAGTTCTCGGTAATCTATACACATCCTTAAGGTCCCGTCCTTCTTTTTCACAAATAGGACCGGTGCACCCCATGGAGAGATGCTCGGACGTATGTATCCACAAGCCAACAACTCTTCTAGTTGCGTTTTCAACTCTTTCAACTCTGCCGGAGCCATCCGGTATGGGGTCTTAGAGAAAGGCTCCGATCCTGGGTAGAGATCAATCACGAATTTGATGTCCCGGTCGGGTGGTAAAGACCCTAAACTTTCTGGGAAAACATTGGTGAAATCTCTCACTACTTCGGTCTCTTCCAACTTGGCTTGAGCTTGTTTAAGAGATAAGCCACGAACCTTGTCGCCCCATCCCGAAGTAGTTTGGTAGCTTCCATATACGAGACAAATGGGGTAGTCTTTAATCTCTCCCCCGTGAATACCACTGAACCTAAAGAAACCCTCTTCTCTCAACAATCCACAACCGCCCGGTGTGTGAACAACCAATCCATTCCGAGAATCACACCGTACTTCTTCATCGGCATCTCAATCAAGTCGGCCGAGAAAACCCTATCTTCAAAGAAAACCGGACAATCCCTAAACACCCTATCCGTTTCCAACCTTCCTCCCAGAGGTGAATAAACCACATACACATGCGCACATAAATCCGCATACACATGCAAGGATGCAACCATATCCCGGGCTATGAATGAATTCGTTGCCCCGGGATCAAACAATGCATGCAATGGAATGCCATATGTATGGAGATCGTACCTTCTACCACGACATTCAGATCGACCTCTGCATCCTCCTCCTCGCCCTCAAGGGCGTATGCACGAGCCTGGATAGCTGGCCTCCTATGTGGGCATGTGTCGAGCTTGTGATCTAAAGCTCCACATCCGTAGCACTTCCCTAGAAGTTTCCAACATCGCTCCACTGGGTGATTTCTCCCGCAATGAGTGCACTTGATAGGAGCCTGTGTAGTAGGAGAGGGACGAGCCGGTGCAGGTAGAGCTGAAGGTGCTGCGGGGCCGGTATAACGGGGCTTCTTGTTCCCATAAGCTGGGGGACGCGAATCCAGAGGTACAGGTGGTCGAGAAGAAGAAGAAATGGGCCTCTTGCCCAATCTAGAACCGGACCCCGTACCCTGTGAAGAAGTGGAGAATGGTGGAGGCGTCAATCTTGCCTTTTGGGCCTTAACTTGAAGAGCTCTCTTCGTCACCTTAGCCCAGGTGCTCACATTGGTGGCTTGGAGAGCCACTTGTATCTCGTGACGAAGCCCGTGTAAGAAATGTCGGGCCCTATGAGTGTCATTATCTATGATGTGAGTGGCATAAGGAGCGAGCCTCTCAAACTCCAAGAGATATTCCTCCACGGTCCGATTGCCTTACTTCAAATCTGTGAATTCTTGAAGATCTCGCTCTTGGGCTCTTAGGGGTATATATTTCTCATGAAACTTTTGGACAAATACCTCCCAAGTGAACTCCGTGCCCGTCCTTTCAAGCTTTGATCTCATTACTTTCAACCATATCGCCGCTTGCCCTTGAATGAAGTGGCCTGTGAAAATCGCCTTCTCATGGGAGTTTCCCGGGCATATCTCCCAAATGCACTTGATCTTAGCAAGCCATTCTTTGACATTGATATCGTCGCCGCCATACCACTTCGGCGGATTATTACTCCTAAATTCCTTGTAAACATTCGGAGCATCATGACCTTCTTAGTTTCGTTGGTTCTGTGGAAGCTGATTTAGAAGGGCCTGAACAATATTTTTGGCGTTCATAGGAGGTAGTGGTGGTGGTTGATTGAAATCCGGGGTCTGCTCACGATCTCTACGTCTTTGAGGCATTCTGAAATCAACAAATCAATAATATGTATGCATGTTGATTAGTTTATGTATGATTACGCAATTAAGAAATTAAACAAGTATTCACGTAATCACATATTCAAATCACAAAGTCACATAATCACATAACCACGTATTCACATAGTTCCTAAGCCGTACGACCTAGACGGACCCACATGACTCAAGAGCCCGGTTTTGCAACCGCGCTCTGATACCACTTAAAGATGTAGCACCCCACAAGTAGGGACCACATCCCCCACACCAAGACCCGAATCCGGTCACGAAAAGATCCATACCCAAATCTAAATCCTAGCGAACGGGTGACCAAACATACACACTAACTAGGCGGAGCTAACAAACCCAGACTCAGAGTGCGCGGAAGCAGAAATTTAAAACCAAATAACATATATATATTCATGCCACCAGTTCCATACACAATGGCCGGCACGGCCCAAAATTCATATACAAGAATCCCAAGCATTCAAAGCATATACATAAGGTACAAAATGAAGTAGGAATGTATGAACTAAGGACCTAGACTCGTAAGTGTACTTGTGTAGACACTTCTCCACCTAGCTACCAACAAAACCTACAGACTGAAAAGATAAACAACGGAGGGAATCAGTCAACTGACTGAGTGAGGGGGCTAACGCACACCCATATGCGTATACATATAACAGAGCACATATAAAAGGTGGACTCATGAACCGGATATAGGTTTTACAAGCCAAAACAAACATATTATACATTTTCAAACTTACTACTCCAATTCATAATTCCCATATCATAACAGAAACAAATGCTGGGCGAGTACGAGCTTCCAACCTACTTCTCAGAACATAAATAAAATCTAAAATCATAAACATATCCACAACGCCCAGATTGATGGGAGAATCTGCAGATTCTAACCATCCGTACATATAACATACCCTGAGAGATAGCTAACCTACTACAGGTCCTCCCCGGATAACCAGAGGCATCAAAATATCATGCCTTCCCTATCTCCCGAGGTCGCACGTGATATCTTAGGTGGAGGCTATGCACAGGCTTAACCTCGACGGCCCTATACCGTCCCGAGGGTTCCTTACCCATAGCTCCGTTGAGCTTACATAACAGAACATAACATAACTTAACCAATCTTTCATGGCTTAGCTCGCTACAGAACGTAAACTGAACAAAATTTTCTAGAAAGGCTCATATATACCTTCAAAGTAACTTTTCAAAGCAAGCGTATTTCACAAGGTCATAATCATACTGTATCAAACACATATTTACATATACGTATAAATAGATCGCATGCGGGGCAAGAAAACGTCACATTAAGGTCTTAGGTCGCTTATCTATACAAAGGTCCTAGCCTCACCTTGTAGAAGATAGCAAAAAGTGGTAGTGACGTGAAATCTATGCCTCGGGCTCGTCAACGGGGTCCTCCTCTGAAAATAAACACAAAGAAACCCGAGACTTAGACTCTATATGATCAAAAAATGATGCACCGCAATGAAAAGATATGCATGAGATGCAATGCATGCGCATAAAATGCATAACCGTCCACTTAAAGCATATAGAGCCAAATTCTGAACACACGAATTCAAAATTATACCAAAATTTAATAAAATCAAGGGCACACATCATATAACATGTTAGAATCAAGTTAAAGGGTGAAAAGGTACAAGAAAAACAAAAGGAGAACACAAAAAGGGGTTCCGAGTGCAAACGGGAAAAAACCTACAAAAAAGCAACATGCGCAAGCTGTACAAAAATAGGAATATCTTGAGATTGAGAAATGGTAATTGAGTTTTGTTTCATGGGAGTGAAACTAGACACATATTTCTTTCCTAAAGTGTAAGGCTCGAATCATAATTTAAAGTGACGTGAAAATGGCGCAGACGCGAAGTTGGGTGAGTGTAGATTGGCGACACCAAAAAGGATTGATAATATCTCACCAACCAGAAAAGATATTGATTTTATTCCAATTGGATATTGTTCTAGACTTCAATAGCTTTCATTGGTTAAAATTTCAGGTCAAATGGAGTTCTGATGAAGGAGAATGAAGCAAAACAATCTCGATCAGAAAGCAGCGGCAAATCCACGCCCGTGGAAAAAACAAAGGCCAAAAATCGATGCCCGTGGAAAAATGGCCAAAATGAGGCAGTAGGTACCAGTATGATCCACGGTCGTGGGAAAAACAAGAGCAAAAATCCACGCCCGTGGATTCCCTACAGGACCAAAAAACACTCCAAACAAGGCAAAATCGGCTAAGGCAAGATCAAGGCAAGTTCCAGCACTCCAAACTCAATCAAAACTCATACATTAACACTTAAACTCATGCATTGACAAGTATGGAAGCTAAATGCATTAAGAGATCACAAAAATATGCTCAAATTATCAAAGGTATGCTCATGCGTGCACAAATGGCTTTAACCGGAAAAACCTCATTCTATCAAGCATAAATGAATCCTAAAATCATCCTCTTAACAACACAATATACATAACATCCTCCTAACTCAATATACTACCAAATATCACAAATGGGGAAAAGGGTCCAAGTGATAAATGTGCAAACTCAATCCAAAACCACCTCTCATGCATTCAATCATCACAATTGCACATATAGGCACCAAATTGATCAAGAATTCATGCTTCCAAGCTATCCCTTCACAAACCCAAATAAGCATTTTACTAGTCTCCCTTCAACTACCAAGCCAAGAAATAATTAATAACTTTAGCAAATGCACCAAGACACTCCAAGAATGCAATTAATGCCAACATGCTCCATAGAAATGCAAGAAGGCAAAGAACCCATCAAACCCTTACTATAGCTCCCATATGCAATCCCAACATTCAACCAATGATTCCATGAAATATGAGGATGAAATTGATCACAAGAGTACAAGGAATTCAAAAATGAAGTTACCTAGAAGAGATATGCAAAGATGGAATGAAGTCTTGAGCTTGGAGGATCAAAAATGGAGTTTTGGCACTTGTAGTTCTTCTTCTTCCTTTCTCTCTTGGTTGCTGATCGGTTTGTGTGAAATGGGGGAGAGAGAGATGTTTATTTTTGTATAAATTGGGATTAAAGTCAAGAAAAGGGTGAGGGGTTAGGTCCCACTTTAGTCTTAGGTGTGTATTAGTGTACGTAGGAAGTAATTAGGGTAAAAGAGGGTCTAAACGAGGTCATAAAAATATGGGGTTAGGATCATTGAGTTATCGAAAGGAACTCAACGTACGTGTCAGAACTCGAATACGAGTTCCCGAGCTCAAGATGCATCCTAAGGACTCAAATAGGTTATAATTACGAAATGACCCCAAAACATTTAAATTCAAGACAATTGAGTCCAAAAGTCTAATGCATGAAAACCCCCAAAATAATTTAAAACGCGCAATTAAGTCCACGTATCATGTAAAAGACGAGAATAATAAATAAACACATGTTTACTTATCGACCCAAAAATACGGGTGTTACAGATATGCACTACAACCCCCGCACTACTCGCTCGATCCACGCATGAAATTAATTTCCATGCATGAATTAAGCTCGTAGCGAATGGGTGACAATACTAAATCTCATCTAGCTAAGCGGGGCTAACCCTTAAACCAACATACGATGTAATCAAGATTTTAGCAGAAGTAATTAAACATAAGTCAATACGGTGGAGGACGCCTTCAATTTAAAACGCAAACATCCAACACGAACAAGGGAGAACATCTCCCAATGTAAAACAAGCGAGGCCGGCAAGGCCACAATATCCTAAAAGTAAATATGAATCCATAAGTGATACAAGTTATGATAAAGGAAATAACATCATAAGTATGTCAAGGACAAATTGTAACACCCGCACATGAGGCACCACATCCCCCGCACTACGGCCCGGTACGAGTGACGAAATAGAGAATCCGCACCCGCGCCAAACCATAGAGAATGGGTGACAAATAAAAACCTCCTAAGCTAGGCGGAACGTAGACCCTGTCAAATTAAAACCAAACAACATAGGCAAACAGCGGAAGACTTAAATTCAAACACATGCATTGGCCACAGGCCTGCAGAAATTTAAACATACTATCCACAAGCAAACTCGGGCTCCTCAGGCCTCTTTTAAACTCATAATCAAATCTCGACAAGGGTAATTCATAACCAGAAATACATAAGAGGGCAATACTTATCTTACATAAGAATTCAGATTCAAAATAATACAAATGTGAATGCAAGGACGCTCTAAACAGACCGACTGACTCAAGGACTCGAAAGGACTCCACCTAGCTCCAAACTCCACGCAAAACCTATACACTAAAAGATTGGCGAGGGAGAGGGCCAGTCATCCACTTGACTGAGTGAGGGGCTACCCACGAACGCTACATATATATAGAGCAAAGCACATTACAATCACACGCAAGGTTCATGAACTCGGGGATATTTTTGCATACCAAATATTTTGCCCGTGATACATATACATATAAGGATTCAAATTGAAGCAAAGCTTACCGAATTCAGAAGTCTTAAATCGAATGAAGCATATTGAATCTTACCAAAACATACAACTCATATTGATTCAAATGGATTCATATCATATTAAAGCATTCATACTCAAAGGATTCATATTTTATCTTATTTAGGAATCTATCCCCGTTTCATAACCTTTAACAATTCATACATACAACTCGGTGGGAATGAGTAAACAAATCTCATCCTGGGCTCCTCATAACAAAACATACATATTCATAAGGATTCATACAAAAGCATATAACCTCCTTCTCCGGTAATGAAAGGGTTGCGCGACCCTAACCATCCAAACAGTCGAGGAGAGCACGAACACTCAACCCTCAGATTCCCATTCTCCAACCAAACCTCTTGGAGGATTCCGGGTTATTCCTAGATTCGTAGTGAGCGTGTTCATAGGGGTCATAACCAGCGACCCCGGTGGTCGTCCCGGGTCTCCCTTACCCACACCTCAGGGCCCAAATGGTACTGATTCATAAGAAACATACCTATCCCGCTACTAATCAAAACATAAAAACCATACAAGGATTCATACCTTAACCTTGCTACAACTATGCTTTACATAACTCTCCGTGTATATTCCATATCAAGCTCCATTGCAAGCATCTCCCGGCTCATAAGAGGCACACGGTTTGAAGCATAGTTGAGCGATACCAACACATATTGAATCAAATTCAAATCAAATCACACACAAGGAAGGCTATAGTTCGCATACAACACATACGGGCAGAAATCATAGGGTTTAACTATAACCTAACCTCACCTTGTACCGACAAAACCAAAAGCAACACTTGTGATTCACCCCGGAATCAACACGGACCACGAAACACCACCCCGGGTACAATTGAGCCAACTGGAAACATAAACATAAAACTTAGACTCAATATGAACCACTTAGACACTCGGCAATGCTCAAGGAAGAGATGGATGCAAAAACACTTATGTGAGGCCCATATTCATAAGCATACGACATGTTCAAGTGCACAATAAAAGCAAATAAAAATAAATACATACACATAGACATCAAATAACAAGTTAGGACTAAGTTCAAGGGTGAAAGGGTACAAGAAAAGCGGAAGGAGATCACAAAAAGAGACTTCGAAAGCAAATGGGCAAAATCTGACAGATTTGCAAAAAGCACAAGCTGTACAAAAACGGGAATATCTTGAGTTTGGAAAATGAGAATTGAGTTTTGTTTCTTGGAAAAGAAACTAGACACATAGGAATTTCCAAAAAAGTATAAACCAAATTGTAATTCAAAACGAGGTGGAAATGGCATATGCACGAAGTCGGGTGAATGCAGATTGGCCACACCAAAAATAATTGGTTATATCTCACAAACCACAGAAGATATTGAGGTGATTCTTAAGCAAAATCCCACAAACCCACCAAAGCCAACAATGCCATGATCTTCTCAAAGCAACCACCAAGTCATGGAATCCATAAATACTCAAGGAAATAGCAATCAACACACCCATATATGCATATAAATGCAACGAGAACCAAAGAGATGCATCAAACCAACAAGTGCCATCAAACCCTCCTAATTCATGCCACAATTAATCCCAAATATCCCAAAAAGTAATCCCACAAATAAACACATAAATAAGGTCACCAAAACAAGATGAATCCAAATATATACATACCTTGGAGAGAAAGTGGGAGAAGAGGGGAAATCTTGAGCTTATGGTTGCCAAAAATGGAGGTTGAGACTTGGAGCTCTTCTTTTCCTTTCCTTTCATAGTTGCTGCATTTTGGGTATCAAATGGGGGAGAGAGATGCTGATAATTGTGTAAAAAGGGGAGAAAAAGTCTCCAAAGTCATGGGGCATGGGTCCCCCTAGGGTAATAGGTGCGTATAGTGTACGTGGTGCGAAATCGGATAATCGGGAGGTCGAAACGAAGTCAAAAATTATGGGGCTAGGCTTATTAAATTCAATTCATCGAATCAAACTGAAAGAAGATTTTGGAACTCGAGTACGAGTTCCCTAGCTTAAGATACGACCTAGGGACTCAAAAGGCCATATTTACCGAATGGCCCCAAAACAACAAAAACGATCATTTGAGTCCAAACTAATTACGTAAAAGGTCCCAAAACAAAGTTAAAACATTCAAACAAGTTCAAGAACCATATAAGTCACGTTAAGCATGCTCGGGAATTCAAAAGCACGAAATTCACATTACACAATTAATCAAAGAAATCAAATTGTTATATAGCTCATGTAGCACCTCCCCTAGTACTACAACCCCCGCACCGTAATACTTCCCAAGTAAAGGATAAATCCTTCACCCGAGAAATACTATGGCGAACGGTTAGGTAATATTTAAGTAGAGTGCATGAAACAATGCATCGGAAGATAGAGATTGAAACTTTGTTCATAAATGGGGATGATAATGTGATAAGAGCAAGAGTTACTAAATTGAGGCA
>JBBMKE010411588.1:0-11575 GCA_037834125.1 Lippia alba | reverse complement strand
AATGTCGTATAATTTTAGCAATAAAGTGTATCCACAAGTGTTATGAATATATTCTAACTCTCCAAATATGTAGTATAATTTTCATAAAATATGGTATAAATATGGCATAATGTAGTATCTATATCCTCGAATGTAGTATAATTTTTGGGGGAGAGTAAAATAAAAATGTGAACAGTAGAGAGGAGGGATTTGAAATTACCCCTTTTATATAATAGTGTATAAAAATAAATTAAAAACACACAAAAAAAAATCAGAATTACGTCAATTAAAATAATATTAAAAATAAAAATATGAAGAAAAAAGAAAAATATAGGAAAGATTATGGTAAAGAGATTATGGTGATGTGAAAGAAAATGAAAGTTAAGAAATAATGGTAGAAAAGAAAGTGTTCAAAAGTTCAAGACATCAAGAGAGTTTATATATATATATATAATGCTTAAGTATAAACGAGTGATTTTGCATACTCGATGTTTGTAAAAAAAATATTAAATTATAATTTTCATGTACCAGTAGAGGTTGATTCAAATGGTTCGAGAGTTGTTTTTTAAGGCAATGATTCAATTCAAATTCCTCTGTTTTATAATATATATATGTACATATATATATATTTAAATTTTTACTAGAATTATTACTTTATATTAATGTGATATTATCTTATTTTATTTATTTATCAAAAAATTATAAAATAATTATAAATTAAATAATATTTAAATTTTTACTAGAACTATTACTTTATGTTAATGTGATATTATCTTATTTTATTTATTTATTAAAAAATTATAAAATAATTATAAATTAAATAATAACATGAGAATTATATATATATATATATATAAATAAAATTAAAGTTCGATAACTATGAAAGAAATTAAGCACTTTTAGTACACTTGCTATTAATATAAACTTGTATATAAAAAATATAATAGAAAAAGGGTTGGAGAGAGATGAGAGAAAAACAGATGGTGCCTACACACATGATATGTTATGTGTGTTTTTTAGTGAGAGACATATGTTTCTCTTTTTTACATACACATGATATAGGATGTGAGGTTTTTTGTGAGGGACATATACTTCTCTTTTTTACATCTTATCACTTGTGGTCCATCTTTGAAAATTGCTTACTATTTTTTTTACATTATTCTCATGAAATTTGATAAATGTAAGATATTACTAATAATAGTATTTCTTTAGCTCAATATCTTCAAACTGTACATAGCACGATCAAAAATTAAATATGGGTAGTTATGTTTAGTCCATATGCTTTTTTGTCATGTTTTTGATATAGTTATTTATCAAAATCATATAATTATTTATTAAAATTAATAGAGAAAATTAATACTAAAATTAATAATTAATAACTATACACTTATATGTAATATTTTTCAAAAGACATTAATTTATGATGAATAAAAGGGTGTCATGTATGGTTGGGTAATAACTAAAAATGTGTCTTATTAATTAATAACTAAATTATGACAAATTAAACACCGTTTTGAGTTGGTGTATCATGATCTATAAATTGGAGGGTGTAAAATTCATTTACAACTAACAACTCACAAATTTATTGAGTTATCTTCTACAAACTCACTCACTACATTTTTCATATCATAATAAGAGTTTCCAATTAGCTTAGTACCCCCAAAGTAATCAATCGGAATGCTTACTTTCTCTCAAATGAAACGAGATAATTGCAACGACATTTTTCATGGCACTCATATCACCAACCACCTGCAATAAAGAACAAATTCATATGTTAGAAATTGAGTAGGAATTAAAATAAAAGATGGCGGTTAACCTTTTATTCAGTAAGATCAAGTGATCAAGATTAGATGAAACCTTTTGCGACTTATACATGTAAAAAAATCACATGAACCTCAACTTTCGCAAAGCCACAAGATAATGTAAAATGAACAAGTTTACATGCACTTATTTTTTTTTGGTAGGTAGAACAACAAACGGGCGTTAGCCATCAGCCTTCAGGAACTCCAAAACCTCCAAAGGAGCCACATCCCAAACTTCTAAATCTGCTTGGAGATTATGTCCCATTTTTGCAAGTTTATCCGCGCAACAATTTCCTTCGCATCGCGTGTGCATAATTTTGACAGTCCAAGGTTTACGGAGAAGAGATATGCAGTCCGCCAACACATTCCCAAGAGGGTGATCAATTGGCACCCCTTTTTGAACCATAGACCAGACTACCAGGGAGTCCACTTCAACATCGATTTTAGGCAATCTACGTGACCAAGCGATACGAAGGCCTTCCCGAAGCCCCATCAATTCAGCAACAGTGATGTTAATCCTCCTCAACTTCATGGCGAAACCCACAATCCAACCTCCATGAGTATCCCTAATAAGACTCCCCGCAGCCGCCACCGTGTACATGCACTTAAAATAATGGAATTTCCACCAAAAAGAAAACTTGGACTAGAAAATTGCAGCAAGCATCAAAAGACGCTTTAAATTCTTACAGGAAGAGACATCTGGAAATATTTCACCTATTTTGCTCCATTGATCATCATTCCCAACTATTAGTTTTATCATATTATCAACATATAAATGGGTTCTACTATGCAAATTTGAACTTCAAAATGCATTCTTTAACATAGCCATATAACTCCAATTCAGTTTTCTGCTTTTCAAATCTTGAATCTCCATTTTATGTAGGGCTAATTACAGTCACCCTCCAACCTTTGGGGGTTGTGCACTTTGCCCCCTGAACTTTAAATCGGTGCGTTTTCCCCCTCACCTTTGCAAAACTTGACACTTTGCCCATCTGACACTATTCCGACGGATTATTCCGAGAATATTCCGTTCAAAATTAACTTTGACCGTCGATTTCTCCTCCGACACGGCGACTCAAGAGTCAAGACCACTACCATCGTGTTTCTCTCTCCATGACGAACAAAACCCATACCCCGTTCAGCTTTATTGGTCATCCGAATTGTCAGAATTCACTCGCAAAGCTTCGCCGGTCATGCGCCATCTTTGACCGGCAATTTCTCCTTTGTTGGTTGTCGAATTTTGATTGTGAAACAATCATTGTGTTCCTTACATCAAGATCTTCGATTTGATGTATAATATCAACACATTTGACGTTTGATTTGTATGGATTTGCAACACAAAATCATGCCAAAAAAATTTCAACTATTCCGGCGGAATATTCCAAGAATATTCTGCTGGAAAAGGGTTAAGTGAACATTTTGCAAAGGTAAGGGGGAAAACGCACCGATTTGAAGTTCTGGGAGCAAAGTGCACAACCCCCCATGGGAGGGTGACTGTAATTAGCGCTTTTATGTATTTTGTAAGTACTTTCATGCCTATAAATATTCAAAGCTCCAAATAAAAAGTACATGTTTCAAGGAAACCTGAACAATCCCCTCCAACATAGCAAAACAACGTGCAAAGTGTGATCTCTTGGTAAAAACCTATTATGGATCTTAGTTTCATTCCTCATTTGCTCAATTATCTCCCCTCATTCTCCCATCAAACACCCCATATGCATTTTTGAAACCCCACCAACTTGGTCACCACTCTATTTCCATTTCCACCTCATTTGTTTCCATACTAATCGTTATCATTCTCAAACCCTGCATTATGCCCATCTCCTCCAACATCAGTCTCCAAAATCTTCTCATGTATGCAAAACAACGCTTCTTGTGTTGGTGAAAAGGACAACATTCTTCTCTTAGTATCTTGTCGCCTCATATCCGAAATCTCTATAATCCTCTCCTCATCACTTGACATCAACTTATGCACGTTGATCCAGGTTCCCGTATGCTACCTAATAGTCTTAATTATGCACTCGGACTTTCCAATCACGCACCAACCTTCACGTTGTGGCACAGAATTCGGTAACTCATCGTCACTATCTACGAAGTGTCCTGCACTTTCCTTCCGCCGCCACTGCCACCACCTCCAACATCAGAAGAAGGCCAACAATGGTAATTGAGAGGATAATGATGACCTCCACCTCCACCACCACCGCCGTACGAGTTGTTTCCATATCGAGAGTTGCTCCGATAATGTAGGTTTTCTGATTCATAGTCTTAGTCATAATGTATCTCTTTGATCTTAATCTATCCAGGTCCAATTCCTTTCCCACAACAATAATAGTGCCCGAAAACCCAATCCAAAATTCAAAGGAGGAATAAATAATTTGTTCTAATTTGATTAGAATAAACAAATCAATTAAATATAAAATAACTTCTATTTAATATTATTCTAATTTGATTAGAATAAGATATTATTATGATAAAATATTTAATTATTATTAGAATAATTAATTATTCCTAATTTGATTAGAGAGTCTTTTTACTATAGGGTAATATCTTATTGAGATAACATGTTATTTCTTGTAGAGAAAGAAAATTAGAAAAAAAAGTCAAAGTAGGAATCTTGTTCGTACATAGACTTGGATTTAAGAAAATCGCATATATATTATATATGAGGGGCTAGAGGGATGATTTTTTCTATGACATAATCCGATTGAAAAAATACGATTTGCTGGGAAAAATAAGGTTTGATCATGAAGATGATGAGCCGGCGACATGTTTTTTGAGGCTAAGACGTGACAGTTCAATTTTCGTCAAACTGGAGTTTTGAAGGGATATTTAATCTTGCTCTTAATTATTATCTCATCTCTTGTTTCTTTAAACATATCAGTACTAGCATACTCATTGATATGATTTGAATCTAGGACTGGTGTGGATACTTTTAGAGGATTTCTACTTTGCAATCTCGAAAAAAGAATCGTCCAAGAAACTGGGATATTCATGCCGCATGGAGAACGTTTGAGGGTGACTCAATACGTTTCAAGAAAACTTTAGTTATTGTAAGTTTCTTGAATCCATAAAAGTTTTGAAACTAGCATTGCAAGATCATGATCTTTTTTATTTTCTATTTTAAATTGTCGCTGTTTTTACTCTGTGTTTTCCAATAAGATCACCTAATCCATGATATCATTGAATGAGGTAATGTGCAAATAGCTAGATAGGGTCGCATCAATAAAAAAAGTGGCATACCCATTAACGAAACCACTAAGTCAACAAGTATTCGAGGGTCATCTTGAAAAGATGGGGTTCAAATTAGCATATGAGTGGCTTTGACGGGCAAGTGAGAGATTGTTTAGAATGATGCCCTTAAAGCCGATGTTGTAATCTGCTTTTGTACTTCTCCATTTGAAAATGAGACAATCTTTGAATAATAAATGAACTGGTTCATCATAAGGCAACTCTTCTTTATATGCTCTTGATTTATCTTTTTTTGGCAAAACACAACAATTTGCCATAAATGTCAGTAAATGCAGAAAACATTTCATATCGATCCAACTCACAGTCAATGCAAAAAAAATTATCCAAACACCAAAGTGTTATTCAACGAACAATACCAACTATTTTGGTAAAAAGTAAAAACAAAAGCATCTTCACAACAGTTTCTTCAGCTTCTTTATTCCCGGCAGTTTCTTCAACTTTTTCATTCCCCGCATTAGCTTCTTCATTCCCCACACCACCCGCACCAGCTTTTTCATTCGCCGCACCAGCTTCTTCATGGGTTGGTGGTGGCAGCCTGTTTCTCGTCATTGACCAAAGGTTCCTGGCAGCGAAGGCTACCAAAGTAGCGATGATACCACGTATCGTCCACCTTTGCAGCCTCTGCTGCCCTTGCATAGCCCTACTTCGCTCCTCAACTAAAGTTTCATATTCTACTCTTATCATCTGTAATTAGTTGCGTTATCAAGTTCCTTGGTCAAGTTATTATCTCGCTCAATTCCCGTATCAATTTTTTTTTGCAGTTGTTTTTCAGAGTCCTTCAGCTTGGTTATCTCCTGTTCCAAATCTTGTTCCAGTTTAATCTTCGAGTCGTTCAAGGCCTTCTTTCGCCCTTTTCTCGCTTCAACTTGTTGTTCAGAGTCATTCAGCTTGGTTTTCACCTGTTCCAAATCTTGTTCTAGTTTAAGCTTCAAGTCGTTCAAGGCCTTCTCTCGCGCTTTTCCCGCTTCAACTTGTTGTTCAAGATCTTTGTTATATGCTCTTGATTGATTGTATGTTACTTTAACTGTACATATATAAGAACCCCTCTAATCTAATTAACTTATAGGACTCAACCATTTAGGAGAAGTGGTTCATGAAACAAGCCCTAAATCACATAAACAGGTATATTAGAAGTCACTCCAAGCCGATGAGTCCAAAAGATTGTGGGAGTGTCAAATTGAATTGCTCAAGGCTTGCCCGTGTGATCACGCCCTTAAGAAGGATCACCTTGTTTCATGGGATGCAAAGTGTATGATTGATACGTGCATGATACATGGGGTGCTCATTTATTCTAAATGAGTACACTGAGGTGTCCCGTGTGAGAAGATTCCTAAATAGAAATAGAAACTTCCAATTAGAAAATATCCTATGAGTCATTGATGTGATTCATTAGTCCTTAGACTTGAGATTTCATCGATGCTTTGTGAGCAAACTCTATAGTCTTAGGTATAAGTCTTAAAGGATGTCGCGCGAGACAGCTGATTTAAGATTTATGTTGGGACTACACAAGACACATGGAAGCATATAAGGATCAATAAAAGACCTACGTTTGCATAAGCAAGTTGATCTCTTATTGTGTAAATCATTCATATATCATATTGGTGACCTTGGCCAAGGCAGTAGATCGAGCCTAAGAGAGGGGTTTTTTTGGATTTCAAACGGATATGAAATGAACTTGACTTTAGGATCAAGATAATCAGGGTTCTAATTATTCTCTTGCCCTAGATCTTGGTTGAGAGCTAGGTTGTAGGAGGACCTTACATCACATATGTCAATTACTTAAAAGTTCTTTTGAATTAATATATTCTTATTCAGCTATGGGTCACACACTTGTTGCTAGACCACGATAGTGTGATATGTGGATCGATTAATTAATAAGGGTCACTGCTAATTGAATAAAGAACATAGAGGTTCAAACATAAATGCCCAATCACAAGGATTAAGACTTGAATCGATTAAATTAGTTGATCGAATCAACACAATGTTGGGAAGGGGCCACATGTGTGTTGCATACGTGTGGGGCACGTGTCCAGGTGTGCCACATGTCGTCCTTATGTGATGATTAAATAATTAATTTGATTAATTATTTAATGGACTTTAATTTAATTATGAATTATCATAACGTCCTATTTTGGAGATATAAAGTCTAATAAATAATTAATTAGGAATTCATTATTATTAACATCAATTTATTATGAATAAATAAATAAAAATATCTCAAGGGTTTAGATATTATTTTTCACAAAATAAGTTGGTCAAAAGTAGACTTTTGGTCAAAGTATAAAGGTTTTCTTTCCAAGCAAGAAATGTCTTATCTCGACGGATAAGGAATCCTTTTCCTACAATAAAGAGGGGTTCAAACCCCTAGCCTATATATACATGGGGTTTGAACCCCATGAAGGGTGTTACACAAATTCTCCTTCTCCAAATTATATCCCACAAAACCCAGAGAGCCTAAACACTAAAAATAGCGCTAGCATCCTCCCTATTTAGATCATGATCGAGGTTGGATCATTACTCTAGAAGGCTGCTATCTTGGAGTCTTGAAAGATTCAAAAGGAGCTTGTGGACTTGCTGCTTCAAGAGCGTCTGTGGGCGGCTCAAACGTGTCAAGAAAGCTTCTATCTAAGTAAGTTTCTTGATACCTTACGAATCAGAAATAGGAATTGCAAGTCTAGATCTTGCTTTGGGAAAAATTTTAAATTCTGTTACGCCTTTCTTTCTGTTTTTTTTCCAGCACTCGGTTCACTGCTTTGGACAAGGACTCTGAGATGGACTATAAACAATTTATGCAATGAAAGATCCTCTTGCCTTAAACAAGTGTCGACCCTCTATTTATTCTCACATTTTTCCATGTGCTACTTTTGTAATCGCAACATAAGTCGTAATTCGGGTGTCTCAAAAGACACCCTTTTAAACCTATATCTAAGATTACCTAGTTTGCTCACATAAGAGAACTATGGAATCTCAAGTTTAAGAATTAATGAATCATGTCATTGACCTGCGAAGTTCCTCTAATGTGAAAATTTTCATTTCTGAAAGTGGGTATTGTTTTTCCTATTTAAGAATTTTCTCACGTGCGAAGCCTCAGCATATTTGTTCTGCTAACACCCTTACATTTTGTGTAGCCATCAACTATGCACTTTATACCCCATAAAACTAGGTGATTCCTTCTTAAGAACACAACCCACAAGCAAGTCTTATTTGAGAGTTGAGTCTAGTTGACCCTCGTGTTTGTTGGACTCATTGACTTCGAGTTATTTTTAATCCAACTTAAGTTAGGGCTTATGTTTTGTGTCATTAACCTTAATGACAAAGTCCTAACAACTTGATGGATTAGAGGAGCTCTAATACATGCACAGATAATTGTATACATATAAAATATATAAGTGCATATAAAGGATTATTTGTCTTTAATCAAAATCATTCAATTTATTATAAAAATTATTTGTGATTTTGCGAGGAAATAAATAAAGCGGATTATACATGATGGTGTCAGATATGGTTTAGAAGGGAATCAAACACCAATCACTTAATATTTGTTATAACGGAAAACCATCACAAGTGTGAAGCCTCAAAAATTGTGTTTTCATTGGAGCGTGGGTTCTTCCAGCTAGGATAACACCTTGATATGTAGTTAGTATGCCGAAAAAATGATTAAGGATGAATGCTTGAGAAAGCTGCTATGGAGGTTTCTCCAGTTTTACTGTGTGTCTTGGTTGTGAAGAAAGACTTAGGGAATGTGTGCAAGAGTTCCCATATATATACGTTAAGGGTAAAGACCCTTTAGTAATCTTAAAGGAGTGGTCCCAAAAGAGTGTTTCCCTAGACACGTGGAGGTATGTGAGGGTTTGAGAGTGATGGTTGTGAGCTGGGCCTAACTGTAGGTGGTTATGCGTGTCAGAGGTGCGCGTGCGTTGGAGGGGCGTGTGTCAGCGACAGTTACGATACTGCACCCTCGAGCGTTGGAATGCTTGTATGTGTAAGCCATCGAGCGTAGTGACGCTCGGGATAGGATTTTTCGGCTAGAGAGGTGAGAGTAGCGAGCCGACGAGCGTACAAAGCTCGAGGGTTGGCATTCCTAGGGAGGTGTCCCTGTGTGGGAGTCTGGTGACGAGGGTTAGATTCCCGTGCGTCAAGTAAACTCGAGGAAGAATCTCTTCTAAGAGGAAGAGGAAGGAAAAAGGATTGGATCTTATTCATGAGCCCTAATCCTTCGAGCGTCAACCCATACTGTACCCTGGCTCAGGAAGAGAGCTTGTAGGATCACGACACATTTACGGCGGCGATGTGAACGTATTTTAGGCCCATCAATACAATGTTAATGTTTCAATAATTTTTAGAAGTTATATCGTGTGGAATCGAATACAATACCATATGAACACAACAACTCAATTTTCTAAATTATTATATTAAAGGCATTAGACATATCTAATATCAAAAGACTCACAATAATGTTCTTAAAATTGTTCGAGCATCACATATTAAAAGGACAATGGAAAACGAAAAAAGAAAAGAAAAAGAAAGAAAATTGCTACAATTAAACGCACACAATTAATTCCCAAATCCCAACTCGAACAATAGAGATACGAAAAAGTATGATTATTTTGACCATAGTTAAACCCTTCAAATTGATATTTATTCTAAACCACCAATCCATCATAAATATCCAATCCGTGGTCCAATACTCGCATCATGCGCGGTGTGGTGGGCCTAGGCGACTACGCCTAACAAATCCACTCAAAAATAGAAGAATAAGTTATAAGCGTAAATACCAACTTCATAAATTTTATCAAATTCGATATTATTTTATCTATTGATATTTCTAAATTTTTTAATATAAGAATATTTTTAAAATATTATTTTATTATAATATATTATGATAGGTATTTATATTGAACATACTCCTCACTTCATTTTTTTTAAAGAAAATTTATTATCATATTTGAGTTAATTTTTTTTATTATCATATTCAAGTTATATCATGTTCATATCTATATATCATATTTTAAAATCTCTAACATCTTAGACAATTAGGTAAAATCACCGACACTAATACCCATTGGGTAAATATATATATATATATATATATATATATATATAGACACACGTCTTTATTTAGAGGTTGAAAATTAAATGACTCAATCAAAGTTAAGTTATCTAATCTCTTACAACAAATATTGAAATATATTACGTCATCTATATATTATAAATTAAAGTACATTAATTTCATGTATATATTAGTTCGAAGTCTAATTTAAAGTATAACATAAGTTAGAATATGCAAATATTTATTTCTATAATCCTAAAGACAATTTAGTTTAGACATATTAATTAATAATGGGGTGATTGTTATTTTCACTAGTTTATGAGGGTAAATGAGACAGTAGAGTATAGTTCAGGGGGGAAATTGTAATTTCCCTAAATTAATTTAGTGGTGAACCAAAACCATATTTTTACCTCGCAACATAAGGCGCTGTCATGAGAATCCCTCTCCAACTCGCAAGAGCCAAGGTACCCCCAAATCCCAGATATACATGTAAATATCTGTATGTATATCGTTTAGGGTATAAATTCTGTGCCTTTTTACGTATATATTGATGGTTTATTCTGTGTGTGATCTTAAATGTAGAGAGGAACTGAAGGAGATCTGATGTACTTACTTAGGGATCTCAATTTTATTCAGAAACATGATGATTGCTTTAGAGAATAAAGGTATATTCTTTCTCTGTGATTGTGGTGAAAATGTGTATATGACTCTAGGTTGTTATTTTTGTTCTTTGATTTGGAGTAATTGCTTGTGTGCGTGTGCATTTGTCTTTTCCTGCTCTTTTGGTTGTGAAACCCAGCTGAATGGGTTTTTAGGATTTGAAATTCTAGTGTGTATCAGTATCTTTTATGAAATAGTGATTCCTTTTGGTTTTCGGTTGTTCAGGGGTTGTAGTTTGGTGATTGTGTTGGATTTCGGTGTGTATTGCTTAAATTTATGGAAGGCAACTCTCTGGAAAGATAAGGAGTACTGGGTTCTTTTGCTTCGCTTCCGTATCATAATATGCACACGTAAATAATGGTTATGATGGTTATAACAAGAAAGTGAATGAATCATATTGATTATCAAGTAGGAATCCTCATATTCATGAAAATTGGGATTGTAAAAGTTCATGAATTTTTTTCCATGCGTTAGTCTCAACTGAAGTTGTGTCAAATTCTTGTGATGTTCTATTAGTCGTGGTGAGAGCTTCACACATTTGATGATAGGAATTAAACTAAATTCTCTAAATTAGGACACCTCTATACCAATATAAGTGAAACAATGCAGATGTAAAATTTTCTGTGAGAAAAGAGCTTGAAAAGAATATCCGGTGTTGTAATGGTTTTTTTCGGCTTTATGTTTCAAACTGGGGACAGAGGTTCAGGAAACCTCCACCAGTTTCATCCTTTTATGTAAATGTGCTTATGTGCCCAGCAAGGACTGTGTAACTCTACATTTCAGATATGCTTCATGACTGGAGTTGTTCTTAAAAATTGTGTAATGAAGTCAACTG
>JBBMKE010411567.1:0-11577 GCA_037834125.1 Lippia alba | reverse complement strand
ATGTGATCAACTTGTTCATCTCATATTTCATTCATACTTGCACGCCGTGCATCTTGTGGTTCATATAGAGTCTAAGTTTGTTTCTGTTGGTTTCGTTCAGATTAGGCATGCAAACGAGCCGAGCCGAGCTTATTTTTGCTGGCTCAGGCTCGGGGTATACAAAGATAGCTTGAGCTCGCAGCCACAGAGCCTATTAGAATTTGGCTTGGGCTTGGCTCGTAGGGGGCTCGAGATGGCTCGGCTCGGCTCGCGAGCCTTTACAGACATATATATATATATATATTTTAAAATGCTATAAGCCTATAACCTATACAGAATTAGTCTTGGATTACATTCATACCAAAATTAAATTGCCACAACTACACATCAGGCCTAATCACAAGTTCACAACTGTTAAACAAATGTCTTGATACATGTCATAAACCTTAATCAAATTCAACAAAATAAACCTTAATCAAACAAAATGCAACTATATAAATCTTAATCAAATTCAAAAAGGCTCCAACAATCATGCTGAGCAACTGAAATTAGGCTCCAATCCTTCTTCAACCATGTTAAAATGTCCCTCCAACTTTGAAAAGGCTTCAATTCTCATTCAACCTCGTTGAGCAACTGAAATTTAAAAATAAAAGAATATAAACTTGAAGAAATAAGCACTATAATATAAGCAATTGAAATTTGGAGTTAAAGAGAATATAATCAACATTTCCAAACTACCTTTTGAAGATGTGTAGCCCATTCTCAATTTAATTTGGCAACTTTATTTTTATTGGTCCTTCCTCCTGACAGATTTAAAAAGATAATTAGTAACATTCAATTGGAAATCAGTAATTTTAATAAAGAATTACTTACTTCAACTTTAAGCTTGACACCTTAACGTTTTCTTAATCAATCTCCACCACATAACAACATCTCGACGGTCGTGGGCTTTAACCGGGCACGATATTTATCAATCACTCGACTCCCGACGCTAAATGTGGCCTCCGATGCAACGGTTGTTACGGGAATGGCTAGAATGTCCTTAGCCATTATGGACAATATAGGGAACTTGTACGCATTTTTGTGCCACCAATCCAATGCATTGAATGCACTTGGAGCCAAACTTGCATCATAATCATGACATCTCTCGTCAAGATAAATCTCCAATTCAGTTTTCGTTTGGGTAGTCATTTCCCTAGTTTGCACCACTTTATTAAATAGACTCCATCCATCAAACGAAGTTGAAGATGTTCCACTACTTCTTCCAACTACTTCATTTCCGTCGTGCTTTCTTTTTGATCCTGAAAGTTCTGATTTTTTAGCATTCTCCATTTCACAATAAGTTGAAAAGAGCTTGAATAAGTTTCTTCTAATTTCTGCACACCTTTCTTGAGCCTCCTCTTCGGGACAAAATTGTGGGAAAAAACCTTCCAAATTTGCCAATCTGCACCTCGGGGTCCGTTATAGCACCAATAGCCATCAAGATATTTATTTCACCCCAATATTTATCAAACTTTGTCTTCATTTTACCAACCATATCCCTCACGAAAACATCTTCGCATAAGCCCCTTTATCCAATACACTTTTCACCCCCAACACTTCATTCAAAAATAGGTTTGAGGTCGGGTAATCACTTCCAGAAATAATATGTGTCGCATCGTAAAAGGTTTTCGAAATCTTGATTACCTTTTCCGTTTTCTTCCAATCCTCATCAGTTGGGCAGCTGAAGTAGCTTGATTCTAGAGCTTGGAATCGTGGAAAAACTTCTTTAAAAGCATATGCACATTCAAGCATCTCGTATGGGGAATTCCATCGCGTCTTGCAATCGTAAATAAGTTGCTTATTTGGCAATTGCAACTGTTTAGACACATCAGCAAAGATACTCACTCTTGATTCAGATTTTTTGACGAAATCGATACTTTAGCGAATGATTGAAATAACTCCACCAATCCATTTAAGGCCATCTTGCGCTATGAGATTCAATATGTGGGTTGTACACCTGGAATGGAACAAATTATATAAGTTTGTGAAGCATATAAAACAAATTTCAAATACATAATACAACAGATTGAAAAACTGATTTTATAAAAGATTGAAAAACTGATTTTGTACAACAGATTTATAAAAACTGATTACAAAACTCAGAATACAACAGAGTGAAAAACTGATTTTATGAAAGATTGAAAAACTGATTTTATACAACAGATTTTATAAAAGTTTGTGATTTTTCAAAACTGATTTTATGAAAGATTGAAAAACTGATTTTATACAACAGATTTTATAACAGAACTTAAAAACATATTTTATATAACAAAACTTAAAACACAGTTTGGTTAATACTTATAAAACGCACCTGACATGAAATAACTTGCCGTCACACACTCGATTTATCCGGTTGAATGAATCGCGAATACACTTGATAGCCATATCATTTGCACTAGCATTATCCACCGAAGCACTTAATATTTTGTTGTTGATCTCCCACTCATTCGTACACTTAATAACCACATCTCCAATTGATATACCATTATATGGAGGTGGAAGCCACATAAAACTAAGCACACACTTGTTCAAGTTCCAACTTGAATCAATCCAATGCCCGGTTATTGGCATATACTCAAGTTTTTGATTCTTAGACTTCCATAAATCTGTTGTCAAAGAAATCTTTTCAACAGATTTCAATGCTTGCTTCACCTTCTTTTGTTCCATTTCATACACCATGAAACAATTTTTTTTAAAGTGAAGTCCGTGATATACTCTTCCGCTCGGGCATCCCACGCTTGCAAAACAAATTAAATCCCGCTTCTTCCACAATTGTGAAGGGTTGATTATGCATCATAGTCCAGATTGCAGCCACTTCTTTCATTTTCTCCATGTCGAACTTTCCATCAACTAAAGGGGGCAATATTGAACCAGAAATTATAGACCCAAAACCTATCTTCATTTGGTTAGCATTTTCTGCCTTCTTCTTTTGTTCCATCTCCAAATATTGGGCACATATTTTAAGGTGTCTGATCATATGAGATGTAGCAATCGACTTTATCTTGACAAATGTTTTTTTACAAAATTTGCACACATACTTGACTACTTCTCCTTTGCTATCCAAAATTTTCTCCATTGCAATCCAAACAGGTGAAGTTGACGGTTTCTTTGGCTTGTCAAATAGATTATCAATTTTCATTTCAGTTGGTATGTTCATCTCAGAGTTCGCAAAAGTTAGCTCAACTTCCTCATTGATATTCACTCCTTCCTCATTGATATTCAATGTAGCTGGAGTCAGAGGAGTTGTAGGAGTCAAGGGAGTTGACCCATCCAATATCAAAGGACTCACAGGATTTAACTCATCTTGTGATTCATTTTCCAAATCGGCCATGGACGTTCTAGCAAATAAAAGAAAAAATCAAATTTCAGTCACTTAGGCATAAGATAGGATGAATAGCAGAACTTCACATATCAAAAATCCCATTCAATACCCAATTAGGTTAATTCTAGAAAAAATTTCAGAAAATTTAAGCCATGGACAATTAGGCTAATTCTAAAAAAAATTCAGAAAAAATTTCCTTCAAATATCAAAAATCCCATTCAATACCCAATATATACCTCCTAAAATTTCAAATTTGAAATTATCAGCTGAATTTTACAGAAGATGGTGGAAATGGTTAAGAACCTGTTTGTGATTGTTGGAGCCTGGAGAAGACAACTAATACTGTTTTAGCTTGCAAGAGAAGTTCAGCTGTGGGTCCACTCGTGATAGAGACAGTAGCGGTGGCGCGGTGGTGTGTCGTTGGCTGACTGGCGGAAGCGCGGTGGCATGGGGATCTTGGTGTGGTGGTGGGTGGTGTTGACTGTAGAAATGAGAAGATGAAAAGGGTTAGGGATTATGGGAAAGGGGAAATGAATTTTGGGAAATAAGGGTTAGTGTGTGTGTGTATATATATATATCTATATATATTTAATTAGTGTGGCTTGCGAGCCACGAACCTGTATGCATATGGCTCGGGCTTGAGTTCGAAACCTATCAAGCCGAACCTTGGCTCGGCTCGGCTCGTCTCGGTGTTTTCGAACCCAAGCGCGAGCTATGTTTGAGCCTGCTCGTCTCGTTTGCATCCCTAGTTCAGAGTTTGAGGAGCCGGGTAAGCCTGAGGTCTGAGGTTTTGAGTGTTTGACCCTACACACTCCATACTCTACTTCTTCGAGATGAGGTTTAGGTTTTGTATAGTGCGACCTATGGCCCTTATGTGATTGTTTTCGATCCTTACATGCGAGTATATTATATTATACATTACTATATGTCTGATACGTTACATTTATGATCTTATGTACCACATTTAACTTTGAAAATTAGTATGTGGGCGTATGTAAGCCTTTCTGGAAATATGTTCTGTTTTGTTCTGTTTGGATCCGTTTGCGATGTTTTGGGCCACAAAATATTGGCATCTGTTCTATTTTCATTATGTCTGGGATCCAGGATCTACGGGTAATGGAGCCACTGGAACGACAAGGGCCGTCAGTGTTTAACCATGTGCATAGTTCCACTTTGAGATGATTTCCATACGACCCGTGGAGTTGGGTAGATAGAACATCTTGAGCCTTTGGCCTAAATGTCAGAAAGGGCACTTGTGGGTTCGCCACCCCTTGTGATCCTGTCTGTTCTGGATGGATTGAGCCGGCCAGCTCTTTCTGTCATCTGGGTGTTGCAGTTGGATTGGATTCTGTTTTGATCAGTTCTGTTCTGATACGGTGTTGGTTGGAGGCTCGTACTCGCTGAGCAATTCTGTCTGTTCTGTCTGGAATACGTAAAATGGGATAGGATCTCTTAGAAATGTTTGCGAACGTATATCTATTTTAGGTTCTTTCTAACTGTTTTGGTATGCAAAACCCTAGCCCCGTTTCACGTGTTCATCTCTTTACGTTATATGCTCTACTCTATATATATATGTGGGTGTGCGTTAGCCCCCCCACTCAGTAAGTTTACTGACCCCCTCCTCTGTTTGTTTTTTAGTTGTAGGTCTGTCTTTTCCTTCGTGCTAGGTAGAATTGAGTTCTGGTATGCATTTAGCTCGTTTAGTGTCTGTTGCATCATTTATCTGTACCCTTTTACATCTTTTCTGGAATACTGTACTTATGATGGCCGATTTACGTTTCCTGTTATTCCTGAGTGGCACTAGATGATTGTTGATGTTGGATATTTGTTGATGTTTGATGATGGTATTCGGGACAGGCTTCTAGGGCTAGTTGAACCCGTCACTTGCTTTTGTGTACTTGGTTTTGAATCGCTTCCGCATTATGATCTGTATGATTAATTCGCTTCCGCGCACTCTGTTTGTTGTTATGTCGTCTAGTCCGCCTAGCCTAGCGTGTGTGTTTGTCCTCGTTCACTGTGATTTGAATGCAGGTTTGGGCACCATTCCTCTTCTGGGTTTGGGTCACGGTGTGGGGGATGTGGCATCCACGTTGGGTGTTACAACCGGTGCACCGAACGACTTCTAATTCTCGAGCTCCATGACTATGCGACTAAGAAATTGGTGAGCTCACAGCAAACTATGATGCTGGGTTTGGAGATCGTTGTCGTGAGCCTTCAACGTCGTTTGGACATAACAATCACGGGCACGGAGGTCCGTCAGCACATCATGCGCCTCCGATAGGTGTATAAATAATTCCGATTATTTACGTATCGGCCCGGAATCCGGTACAATGGAATCACCAACATGGTGCGCGTGAGCAATAGTTATTACGAACAAGCCAACTATCAGGTGATCCTTTTTAATACAATTTAACAAACCAGTTAGCTCGTATAATTGTATCATATGCTGTTTTTTATTTTATTTTGTTTGTTCAACGTAGTTTAGGAGGGTGCTTTGGAGTGAAAGTTTCGGGCAATGGGTTGTCCATATTATCATCAGTTGCACTTTATCTTCCGCTCATCACAAGTCGCATTTCTTCCCGGAGAGCCAGAAGAAAAATACATCGACCCGGACGAGTTCTTCGACAACGAGTATGATTAGAAGGCGCGTACGTCAACCCCGTGGGCTATGTCGTGTTTTTGTGGTGGCTGCCTAGTTTCAATCTGAATTTGCTTCCTTTGAACTTTATGTTTTATCCGTAATTTGGTTTTCTTGGATTTGATGTGTGAACTCCTTTCAACTTTATATTTGCATGGTTTCTGTATATTGTTGTAATGTGAGGAAGAGAACTAGTTCGAAGGGACTCTTTGCTCACGTGAATAAAAATATGGTTAGATAATGTCAAATGTTGTTTGATCTCTTTAATTCTCTTGCATGTATTTTAGAGGTAACATAAATTAAAACGGGCACCAAATTTTTTTTTTTCACGAGAATGCTAAAGTTCTTTATCCATGATTGAGGGAAACAAGATAAAGCAAGACCTCATAACAAACACCATGAAAACAAACACACAACATTACACCCAATACCAAAAAGAAAACAGACACCAAATGCAAATCACGTACGCTTGAACATTAATTTTGCTCAACAAACTCTCCATTTAGGAATATCTTCATCCGAATCCGAGTAGATCTCCGGGTCAACGAACAGATTGGGTGGGTCATTCAGAAAGTTTGGGAATAGTCTCTTCCTAAAGATTTCATGCAGCTTCATCCAATTGTCGAAACCACCGAATTGAAAGTTTGTCTCGATAGGAGTCTCCTGGTACGACATTATAATTTTTCATTCATTATTTTTCCAAATTTCGAAAGTGTTACGTCAAACCATAAAATTTGAATAATAACACATCATTCTTGGGATATCTTACAAGTTCTTGATTTTCACATTGCAATTGGAACACAACGGCCTATTATATTCTACTCCATAAAATTTGAATCATAACACATCATTCTGGAAGAGATAAACATAAATCAGCACTACGGAATTTCAAAGTCTCTAGACCAAAAACATCAAGGCATAACAAGTCTTAACTTAGACAGTAACAAACCTAAACTTAGACAGTAACAAAGTAGTTAAACACTAAATAAAATACGCACATGTAGTCATGAAAACATAAATATTACAACCAAAACACACGAAAATAAGATTTTACGACCATCCTACTGCGTGAAGTGTCACAGGCTCCGGACGAACGTGCTGCGGACATCAATCGACATGCCGTAAAACGCATGAAGGTCATCATGGTTGTTAGGAAGGTAATGGGCAGCCCACATGACATCGTCCCGGCTCAGATCTTCAAGCGAAGTTAGAGCATCGTAAATACCATCCTTCTTCGCAGCAATGTCATCGGCGGTGGGAACAGGCATACTAGATGATGGCGGTGCAAATTGTGTCAGGGATGACGTGAGTGTAACCTACGCCGTTTGCATTAGCTCGCTCATCAAGTCCCGTATCTGCGAGGGGTCAAACTTCAAAGAACGGCGACGCTTTGAACTACTTTTTGTTGATTTACCCTTGCCAACGCTCGGGGGGGACATAGAAATGGCATCGTCGCCTTCTCCATCCAAATCAGTTTGCCCGAACGAACGCTTACTCTGGCTGTCTTCTCCGTCTTTACCGATACTACTGCCACCATCCATCGACGAGATACCTAGACTCTCAAATGCATCACCTACATTAACCGTGGACTCACCAGTGGCTCGGTCGGTCCCCAAAAGCACGCTCCACTTATCTAGCCATGGGAACGATTTCCCGCGCACCATTACTACGACCTTCTTATAAACCTGCCAGATTCATAATTCAAATGCGATATGTTGAAACGTTTAACCGGCTCAGCTGTGGGAAGGAAACTAACACAACTTACCTAAACATCAAATATTAAAAATAAGTGAAGAATTATGATCGTAAATCATTACCTTTTCCTGTTCAGCCTAAGCGTTGGGTTTCTCGGGTATGACCATGTTGCTGCCATAGTCGAAAGAGAAACCCGACCCCCCACTCGATGCAAGTAATGTAATTATAGCTGCATAAGTGCGCTGCCACACAGTTAGCTTCGAATGGACATGTTTACCTTCGATCCCACACCCCGGGAGCATCTCACCAATCATATTTGCTAGCTAGTCTTGTAAATGTTACGCAACAAGCTGTCTAGTTTTACGCCCTCACCATAAAGAACCTCCATCACTGCTATTAGGCATTCTTCCTCCTTAGTAGTCCAGAACCGATGCGGCACGTTTACACTCTTGCCCTTATCGGTTCTCATTCCTGAAGTGGCTCGTGATGCATCAATCTCCTGCAACGATGACAAACAATTAACCTGAACATATGTAATCTACGTATGGAACATACAAAAGATATGAGGCATGAATTTAAAAATGTACACGCATTCCATATATTGCCCTACGTAATTTGAAAACAATCTAAACTGCACATAACTAAAATCAGTGGCTGGAAAAAACAACAGTAGCTTACAACTTGGAAAAAAGAAAAAATAATAAACATCCAATTATTGCATGAGTAAATAACAACCATTCAACAACAGAATTTGAGTAGCCGAAAAAAAAGAGGGAGTCATTATTCTCCATCTTAACAAAGACATCTTCTTTAGTGGTGTCTCCAGGTCTAGAACATGCTTGTTGCCATGATGTCTCAAAAATTAGTCCACATTGGAGTAGCATCTATACTCCCGATGTAATCCATATCATTGCCAACATGCTCCTCCAGGTTACACAGAACTTTTTCCTCAGGTCTACTTCCATTTGTGTTCGGATGAAGTTGTGAAGCATGGCGTACGATAGGATTGTCCAATTTTGGACCTTTATCGGATACCATGAATGGCTCCGTAAAATAGCCCAACACCCTTTCAATAGCCCAAACACACGCTCTATGACGTTCCTAGCCTTATAGTGCCTTAGGTTGAAGAGTTCATTTGGATTCTGGGGGGCGCACGTACCAACACCCCACTCCTTCAAATGGTATCGAGTAGCAATAGGGAGTCAAGAAGCCGTCCGCATTTGTGTAACTGCAGTCCGCGAGGTAATAACAACCTACATAATAAAGCCACAAGCAATACCAAAATTTACTTTCACAACAAAACTCCATTATCTAATTCAGTTTCACATAAACAACTCCATTTTCCAATTCAGTTTCACATAAATAACTCCAATTTCCAATTCAGTTTCACAACACAACTCCATTTTTCAATTCATTTTCACATAAACAACTCCATTTTCCAAGTCAGTTTCACATAAATAACTCCAATTTCCAATTCAGTTTCACAACAGAACTCCATTTTCCAATTCAGTTTCACATAAACAACTCCATTTTCCAATTCAGTTTCACATAAACAACTCCAATTTCCAATTCAGTTTCACAAATCAACTCAATTTTCCAATTCAGTTTCACATAACCAACTCCATTTTTCAGTTCAGTTTAACATAATATAACTCCAATTTCCAAATCAGTTTCACATAAATAACCCCAACTTCCAAATCAGTTCCTTAAAATGAAAACAAACATAAGCACCGCACAAGTTAAGTAATTAATGGTCGGTCTGAAAACCAGTCCGTAAAGATAAAAAAAACCTAAAAATTAATTTTTCGTTACCTATAGGGAACCGAAGATTGTTAGGCCGGTTTAGCGCATTGCGGAGAACGCAGCTGTCGGCGGCTGATCCTTCCCACCCGAAAAGGACATAGATGAAATTCATCTGTGGGTTGTACACTCCAAGAACGTTAACACAAACCGTACCTCTCCTTGTGCGATACTTGGGTTGGTCCTTTTGACGGAAATTGACCTCTACATACGTCCCGTCTAAGGCTCCAAGGCAACCTTGCCATTAAATTCAACAAAAACCCAAAATTAGGTACAAAAACAGGTCGCACAATATAATTGCATACATACTTTATAAAAAAATATAACGACATCAGCAATAGGGTCTGCCTTTCTATCCCAAAAAAAAAAATCTAACCTTGAAATGCTTCCACGACTCCGTTGTGCAAGGCTGTGTGACCGCAACCGGTTTAATGAGCAACATGTTGCTGATGCAAAGAACCACTTTTAAAGTTTGACGAAAATAGCGGCTAACAGTATAACCGGAATAGTAGAAGTCACTCATGACCGTATGGTTCTTATTACGGTGTGCTAATATATTAAGAAACATTGCAACCTTGCACGAGATGGTGATGAACCTCTCGTGTGTGAGTCCCCCAAAATGCTCCAAAAGATAACACAAATGGCAAAAGGCATTCCTATCCATTCTAAGATTATCAATGCAACTTTTATCGCTCACTAAAGTAAACTGGGGCAAATATTTCAGCTGATCTGGTTGTTTAGCGATGATGGAATAAGAAAGTTTACTCGACCTCCTCTCACTCTCGACAGTTTTATTATACAAAACATACAACAAGTATTGCAATGAAAGGTAAACAACCGTACGTTAACAACAAATTCTACCCAAGCTAAATAACGAAACCTTGTGTATGAGTCCATTTCAAGAAGTTTCAAATCTACAATTGGAATTCATACTTCAAATTGAGAATAATCGAAGAACACGCTAACAACTATAAGATACCGCCATTCATACATCCACAACAAAAACTGCATAATTACAGTGCTCCACTTGACAAAACAAACCGCGATTCATACAACAACCGCAAAAAAAGCTAAAATAGAGATTCAAACATATGGAGCTCTGTAAAATCTCCCCAAATAAATAGCCAAAATGCAACAGCTCTGAATAATGAGTTCTCGCTCAACTTAGGAATTACCTTGTAAGGAGGGCTGTGTCGTTCTATGAATTCAACTAAACCACGCAATCCCACCACTGGACACAACCCACAAGAATGGAGGCAAGAACACCGAACAAAAATCTAACAACAAAAGGACCCAAATAAGAATAACACCCAAAAATCAACCAAAATCGGGCATTATAATAGAGGAGAAGGAAAATTCTTTCGATTAAATCCCAGGAGCGAAAAGCTTTGCGGAGAACGAACAGAATCGGGCAGCACCACCATAGACTCGCGAACCAGGTAATGAAGCCCCAGCGTTGAAAATCTGAGATGTAAATGAAATTGAAGAGGAGGGGCAATCATTGGCACATTTAATTTTCAACAGTAAAACAAATTCTCAATCCAACTTAATACCAAGGGAATGGGCGATATTAGGTGTAGGGGTTAATACCCAAATAGTGGAAGGCTCAACCGGACTTTGAGATTAACTTCTATTGGCTCGGAAACCTAATTCACACTACCAAACACTATATTAGGGCTGCTACCTAGCATACCCAATTTTTAATTAATAGTATACAAGTTCCATTCATCAAAAAATGCATTTAAACGAAATCCAAGGAAGAAAGACAGAAAATCATTCAAATTCCATCATGAACAAGAGTAAAAAATATGCTTACATCTCAACATCAAAGACATTTTAAAAGTTAATATTACCTTCTCCAGTAACATGCTAGCAATTACAAAAGCACGATGCCCGTTCAACGCCCCTGGACAACCAAAATATTGCAAAAGCACTTTAAGAGAACAAGAAGGAAACAAAAAATAGGCATAATTGAAGGAATAAAAAATAGAAACAATGGATTAAAATTTTCCATGTTTTGTCCAATGAAAACCCGGCGGTGTGTTGCAAAGTTGTCAATTTTTTACCTCTGAGATTTGAGAGCACAAGTAGCCTGAATACA
>JBBMKE010411556.1:0-11577 GCA_037834125.1 Lippia alba | reverse complement strand
TAAGACAAGGGTATTACCAATTGAAAATTCGGGAAGAGGATATTCCCAAGACAGGATTTAACACTTGGTACGGGCATTATGAGTTTATGGTCATGCCGTTTGGATTAACTAATGCCCCGGCCGCCTTCATGGATATGATGCATAAAATTTTTCGGCCTTATCTTGATAAATTTGTAGTAATATTCATCGATGACATCTTGGTATTCTCTAAGAATCCCGAAGATCATGCTCGACACTTAAGGTTGGTTTTGGATACACTAAGGGAGCACCAATTATTCGCAAAGTTCAGTAAATGCGAATTTTGGATTGATAGTGTAGCGCCCGAGCGTGGGACACCACATCCCCCCGCACCAAGAACAAACTCATATACGATTATAGACCGTACACAAGTCCAATCCTAGCGAACGGAAGACACAAGATAAGAAAAAAAACCCCTGGCTAGGCGAGACTAACCCTGTACCAACAATTCAGGAATATACGGAAGCAGGAATAACATAAATCCAGGAAACATAATATACATTCATGTACATATCAAGAGTGTATCCGAAACAAGTATCCAATGTATACATATACATACATGCCCAAAATAATATAAAGTGTGTGATACAGGATGAGTGATCCTAGCTAGACACCAACTTACGAAAGCTAGAAATGTAATTTCCTGCCTAGCTACGCTACGAGAACCTGAGGGACAAAAGAGGGAGGGGTTCGTCTCTACAAAACTGAGTGAAAGGCATAAATAGAATATATAAAGCGGTGAATTCATGCAAGTCATAATTCCATTCAAAGTTTTCAAGAAAAGAAGTAAACCAGGCTTCAATGAATGGAATTACAGCTAAGTGAATTAATTTTCAAGAAACGTGCACAATAGCTCGGCGAGTGAGCTCTCTCTATAACTCCAGCTTGTGTACAAATTCTTATTAAGTGAGCATGCACAAATTAGGTTTCACTTGTTATCAAGATAATTAGGTGCTCAATTACTCCACAGCCGGTTGGTGGTTTGGGTAGCTAGTCCTCCCCACCCAGGACATAATAGACAGTGGGTACATGAATCCCAAAGTCTGGAATCCCATTGGTTCACCAAACCTCCTGGTGAACGTCCGGGTTGCTCCAAGTTTGGTTGGGACTAATACAAGAGATAGCTGTCGGCCTTGCCTCCCAGGTTCTCTCAATACATCAGCCCCTGGGCCCTAGGAATAGTGTAAATCTCGCCGAAATAGGACAGAAAACAGGAGAGGGTATTTTCGAAAACGTTTAAGTTTTGAAAACTAGTTATGTATATAATATGGTTTTTGGCCAAAACAACAAGTAATTAGGTTTTAGGGATTTTATTAATATAACCCTAACATTTCCTCACTTGGACCGGAATCAAAATAAGAAGAAAAATACCTCGGACCCTAAGCAAGTGGCTCGAAGACCTCTTGAGAATCCTCTGGACAAGAAAAGACAAGACACGTGTGAGCCACGACTCAATATGTACCAAATTTGAGGCAAGACAATGAATAAAATGCTTATGACGTGCATATGATATCACAATATGCCAATTATGAACTCAAATGCACAAGAATTAAATCACATTGCCATAAAATAAATCAAAGTTGGTAAATACGAGTAAATTGGCAAAACCACGCATGCGAGAAGTGAAATTAAGCAAAGAAAGCAAAGAATCACTCAACGGGGTCCAAAGAAGGGGTAGAAACCACAAACACGAAGAAAGCACGCAAAATGAAGAAAACGAAAAAACCGGACAATAGCTTTTGAAACGCCCGTTTCCAGTTTGAACTGGAAACGCAAACGGGCGTTTCACCAGCCCTGGGCCGAAAAAACACAAACCGAAATGGGCATTTCATGTTTGAACTGGAAACCCAAACGCCTGTTTCAAACCCGTCTGGACACAACAGACCCTTTCCAAAAGGGCGTTTCCCGTTTGGGAAGACCTGGGCGCGAAAAATAGGGGTGTCCACGGAAAAAACCACAAAACTACAAAAACACCACAACCAACACACAACAAGCCCCAAAACACATCAAGCAACAACATACCAACTCCAAGGCACAAGTAGGGATCAAGAAACATCACAATGCATCCAAGAATCCAATCAAATCACATATAAAACCACCCAAATTAACATATGCATACTCATGCTTCCAAGACTCATAACCAACTTCATGAAGGCATATATTCAATCATGCTCATGCTATAAACATCCACAAAGCTCAACCAATGCTCAAGAAATACTCAAGATGACGATATGTATCAAATTCACCAAAACCCATATATGAACATATACCTTGAATGAAATGAAATGAAATGGAGAAAATGGAATGGCTTGATGGCTTGAACTCTTGTGTGGAGATGCAAAGAAATCACTTGCCTTCTTGTTCTTGAGTGGCTTGATCAAAGATAGAGGGAAGAGTTTGTGTTTTTCTCTTGAAATTGGAAGGAAGAAGAATGAAAAGAGGTGTATGTGTTTGAGTGTGTAAATACCGGTGTGTGGTGTGTATGTATAAGTGGAAAATTGCACAAAGGTCCTCAAAGAATTTAAAATGATGCAAAGTGGTATGCAAGGTATGGAATGTTACAAATAAGTCATGATATGATAATGCATAAAATTCCCGAAAGTTATCAACTAGGGTCAAATAATCACAAGTTAGGAAATACGAAAGAAATACGCACAAAATACGCAATAAGGGGAAGTAATACACAAGAAAAGTACGAAAAGCAATTAAATAAATTCCTAGCTCTCAAAACCCTCGTGCGTGGCATGCGTACCTGTACGAACGAGAAGTTAGGGCGTTACAGATAGAGTAACGTTTCTAGGCAACATTGTTTCGAGAGATGGTCTAGAAGTAGATCCTTCGAAGATCGAGTCAGTTCTTAAGTGGCAAAGCCCGAAGAATGCCTCAGAGGTTAGAAGTTTCTTGGGTCTGGTGGGATATTATCAGAGATTTGTTAAGGACTTTTCAAAAATTGCTGCCCCTTTGACTCAATTGACGAAGGAAGAGGCTAACTTTGAGTGGGATGAAACTTGCGAGGCTAGTTTTCAACTCTTGAAGGAAAAATTGACGACTACACCGATCTTGGCACTACCCGAAGGTGATAAAGGTTATACGGTGTATACGGATGCCTCTAAGGAAGGCTTGGGTTGTGTACTAATGCAGAATGGTAAGGTGATCACTTATGCCTCGAGAAAGTTAAAAGAGCATGAACAGAACTACCCCACTCATGATCTCAAATTAGCCGTAGTGATTTTTGCTTTGGGTAAATGGCGACACTATCTCTACGGCGTGCACTTAGAAATTTTTTCCAACCACAAAAGTGTCCAGTATTTGTTCACTCAAAAGGAATTGAACAAGAGTGTGACGCTCGAACGCGGGTCATCCATATCCCCCGCAACTAGGTCCAAACTCACTCATGAAATGGAAGTCCATACATAAACCCGAACCTAAGCGAACGAGGACCTACACACACACTAGGCTAAGCGAGGCTAACACCGAAGACAGAGTGCGCAAACAAAGTAAAACAAATAGCGAAAGCAACCAAGATCAACATACGTATTCATACTAGCATCGATATTCACAATGCCACACGGGGCCAAAAGAATAATATACAATATTTTCAAGCTTCATACATAGCATAACAAGAGTTCAAAAGACATAAAACATAACATATGCAAGTGCAGACTCGACCTAAACCAGCTAGTACGACGACAGACGCACTTCCCCGCCTATCTTGAGCAAACCTGCACTAAAAGGGGGAAAAAGAGAGGGTCAGTCCAAACACTTGACTGAGTGAGGGGGCTAACGCACACCCACACACTATATAAATATAACAGGGCACGTAACAAAGGCGATGTCTATGAACCGGGCTAGGGTTTTGCACACCAAAACCTTTAAAAGAGTACATACATATACAAAGAAAGTCCTATCCCGATTCATAACCCATCTAACATAAATAGAAAACAAAGATCCGGCGAGTACGGATCATCCCTAACTCCTCAGAAAATCATAAACATAACAGAATCATAATTCAATCCTCCTCCATCCAGATGGCAATCGGGAATCAAATCCAATTCGCCCATAAACATATGCAGGGGGTAGCGATCCCACAACATGCTGAAAGATCCACACCTCATCAACCTCCTGGAATTGCGCGTGTCACCACGAATGAGAATCATGCACAGGTATAGTCCGTCGGCCCTTGCCGTTTCGGGGCTCTTTACCCATAATTCCCGGGACCCAACATACTTACCAGAACCAAATCCCATATTTCAGGACTTACCTCGCTACAAATCTTAACCGAAAAACGCATAAAACCGAAGCTTACATATGCTTATACATATAACTTTTCCATAAAATCGTAAAGGTTCCCATAAGATCATAAACATATCATAAGCATTCATATTCGAAGGAATATATAAGATATATACTCGCATGCGGGATTGAAATCATCACATTAGGGCCATAGGTCAATAACTAATACAAAAACCTAAACCTCACCTTATGACAAAAGAACCAGTAGCAAAAGGAGTGATCCCACACCCAAGCCTCGGGCTCAACGATGTCCTAGGGTAGCTTTGAGACAAACAAACATAATACCCATGACTTAGACTCAACCATGTACCAAATAGACGCTCGGCGATGCTCATGAATGCAAGGAATGCGTATGAGATGCACAAACGTACCAAAAGAGCATATTGAACCATAACACCTTAATTCATATTCAAACCTGAGCCGCAATCATGCATAATCAATAACACATGCATAAGAACATAATAAACAAGTTTAGGAATCATAATGGGGGTGGGAGAAGCGAACGGAAGCCAAACGAAACGAATAAACGACAAAAATGCACAAAAGGGAAAAACTGAAGAATAGCCCAGCCGGGCTATTTTACAAAAGAAATAGCCCGACCTCGGGCTATGTTTCTAGAAGAAAAAATGAACATAGCCTGGCCAGGGCTGTTTTCCTGAACAAAATAGCTCGGGAGGGCTATGTTTCAACCCCCATAAAATGCCATTTTTGTGCAATATTCGGCCATTGCTAGAACAAATCAAGCTAAAACAAACCAAAACCAATACTAAAATATTCAAATACATGTAAACTCACATAGGAGCATAATAGAATTCATAAAGCATCGAGAAAGCACGAGATCACAAGCACATTCTCATCAAGACGCACATAAGGCATTTAGGAGCAAAACCGGCATATCTTGCAATCAATGAGCCAAAGATGCATCCAAATCTAATCACCAAGCTTCCAAAATGATCAAAACTCAGCCTAAACACATTATAACACATATATGCATAAGTTGGGGAGAAGGGGACCAAGTGATATTGTTCAATTCTCCAACAAAACCTTCACATGCATAGAATCATCTCTAGGGCACCTATGGAGCACAAATTGATCAAAAAATCATATTCCCTTGCCATATCCCATAACCCACATATCTCATAAATTCATTAACTCATTAAGTCAACTATCAAGCTAGGAAAACCATAAATACACCAAGAATATGCAACAACAACCTCAAGAGATGCATAAATGCACAACAAAAACCAATAGAATGCTAGCATGCCTTATATGCGATGAAACCCCTTACTATTCATCATCTTTCCCAAACATATACTTTCCAACATAAATAGCATGATCAATGCACATATACAAGGTCACAAGAGCATGGAGATCACAAAATTGTACATACCAAGTGAAGAAAGTAAGCAAACAATGGTCTTAGAGCTTGGGGTCTTCACAAAAATGGAGTCTTATGTTTTTGGCTTCTTTTCTTCTCTTGTTTCTTGGGGGTGCCGGTGGGTTAGGGTAAAATGGGGAAGAAAGAGGCTCATTTGATTCTTAAGGGAAGAAAGAAAAAGTCAACAAATGGCGCTATGGGTCCCACCAAGGTATTTAGGTGTGTATCTTGTACATAGACGTATTCGGGTAGGTATTTTGGTCGAAAATGGTTACGGATAGCTCAAGACCAAAATTCACGTAATTCACGTATGTTCAAATAGTTCACATAATTTACGTAATTTCAAATAATTCAAGTAACTCAAATAAGAAAATAAATAAGAAAAGAGGTTAAACAAATATATAAATCACATAATTAATAATTAAAACGCACACATAAGGCGTACCTTTTTCGTCCGGTAGATCGGGGTGTCACAATCTCCCCTCCTTAAAAAGGACTTGTCCTCAAGTCCGATTCGAACCCTCAAACAACCCCGGATACAACTTTCTCATCTTATCTTTGATTTCCCACGTCGATTCTTTCGACTTACTATCCCTCCAAAGAACCCGGACCAAAGGAATCTGTTTATTCCTTAATTCCTGAATTTTTATGTCTTGAATTGCAATCGGATGTCTCACTATTGTTAAATCTGGCTCGACTTGGACATCCTCAACGGAAATGATAGAACCTTCGTCGGGAAAGAACTTCCGAAGTTGTGAAACATGAAAAACATTATGAATCCCGGTCAATTGCGGCGGCAAGTCCAATCTATACGCCGTTTCTCCAATCCTTTCCAATATCTCATACGGCCCAAGGTATCGGGGATTAAGTTTCGCACCTTTACCTATTCGAGTGAATCCCTTTCTAGGAGATGCCTTCAAGAAAACTCTATCTCCGACTTCGAAATCTAAAGGCCTCATTCTCCTGTCGGCATAGCTCTTTTGCCTGTCCTGAGCCGCTTTCATTCTCTGCTTGATTAGGCAAACTTTCTCGATTGTAGTCTCAATATTCTCTGTCGGCATCGCCCTTATCAACTTATCTTCCTTAGTCCATTTCCAATCGTCTATCTCCCAATAAACCGGCGACCTACACTTTCTCCCATACAAAGCCTCGTATGGAGACATCTTAATCGAGGCTTGGTAACTATTGTTGTATGCAAACTCAACCAACGGAAGATGCTCGTCCCACTTATCCTGAAAATCCAACGCACACACCCGGAGCATGTCTTCCAAATACTGAATTAACCATTCAGATTGCCCATCTGTCTGAGGATGCGAAGCTGTACTAAAGTTGAGCTTGGTTTCCAAATGCTTGTAAAGATTCTGCCAGAAAACTGAAGTGAACCTCGGATCTCTATCAGATACGATACTCTTCGGAATCCCATGTAGTCGTACAATCTCTTTACAATACAAATCAGCTAGCTTCGGGACCTTATCCGACATCCTGACCTTATGGAAGTGAGCCGACTTAGTCATCCTATCCACAATGACCCAAATTCCATCATACCCTCCTTTTACTCTTGGCAGGCCGGATACGAAGTCCATAGTCACCTGCTCCCACTTCCACTCGGGTATTGGAAGTGGTTGGAGAGTTCCACCCAACTTCTGGTGTTCTGCCTTCACCCTCTGGCAAGTTAGACACCGCTTCACGATGTTCGCGACGTCCCTTTTCATGCCATTCCACCAGAATCTCTCTTTCAAATCTCGATACAACTTAGTACCTCCCGGATGGATAGAATATCTCGAGTGATGTGCCTCCTCAAGTATAATTCGCTTGAGCTCTTCTAGAACGTATATTCTCACTTTAAACCTCAACAAACCCGACTCATCAAAGTTAAACTTCGGATTAGGAGCTCGTTCCAATCTCTTTACCAATTTCTGTAGATCCGGATCCGAGTTTTGAGCTTCTAACAACTGATTAAACAACTCTGGCTGCACAGTGAGATTAGAAAGCCAACAAGCTGAGGCTGCCAAATTTGGACCCGAACTAGAAGAACCAAACTCCAAACTAGCCACACTCGCCTTCCTACTCAGAGCATCGGCAACGACATTAGCGTTACCCGGATGGTATTGTATCTTTCAATCATAATCCTCTAAAAACTCCATCTAACGCCTCTGACTAATATTCAACTCCTACTGAGTGAATAAATATCTGAGGCTCTTATAGTTGGTAAACACTTCGAATAACGCCCCGTACAAGTAGTGTCTCCATTTCATCAAAGCAAAAACTACGACGGCTAATTCGAGATCGTGTGTTGGGTAATTCTTCTCGTGCTCCTTCAACTTCCTCGAAGCATAAGCAACCACCCGACCATTCTACATCAAAACTTCCCCTAAACCTTCCTTGGATGCGTTCGTGTACACCGCATAACCATCTATTCCTTCAGGTAGAACAAGAATGGGCGCCGAAGTCAATCTCTCCTTGAGAATTCGGAAGCTCTCTTCACACTTGTCAGTCCATTCAAACTTGGAATCCTTCTTGGTTAAGTGAGTCAACGGGGCCATGATCTTAGAGAAATCTTGAACAAAGCGACGATAATACCCCGGTAACCCTAAGAAACTCCTTATTTCTGAAGCATTCTTCGGCCTTTCCCAATTAGCAACTGTCTCCACCTTCGATGGGTGAACTTCTATTCCATTACCCGAAATTATGTGGCCCAGAAACATCACTTTATCGATCCAAAATTCACATTTACTGAACTTCGCGTAGAGCTTGTGCTTCCTTAAGGTCTCCAAAACAATCCTTAGATGTTGTGCATGCTCCTCAACTGACTTTGAGTACACCAGGATGTCGTCAATAAATATCACTACAAACTTGTCCAAGAACTCTCTAAACACCCTGTGCACCATATCCATAAACACTGCAGGAGCATTTGTTAAACCAAACAGCATTACAATGAATTGAAAGTGCCCGTAGCACGTGTTAAACCCTGTCTTGGAGATGTCCTCCTCCCTAATCCGCAGCTGGTAATAACCCTGCCTTAAATCCAATTTAGAATACACCCGAGAACCCTGCAGAAGATCGAATAACTCCTCAATATGTGGCAAGGGGTACTTATTCTTTATTGTCATCCTGTTCAACTCTAGATAGTCTATACACATCCGTAACGTCCCATCCTTCTTCTTTACAAATAATATGGGAGCACCCCACAAAGAAGTACTCGGACGGATGTACCCACTCGAGAGAAGCTCATCAAGCTGCGTCTTAAGCTCTTTAAGTTCTATTGGAGCCATTCTATAGGGAGTCTTCGAGAAAAGCTCTGATCCAGGATGAAGGTCTATGACAAATTCGATGTCCCTATCCGGAGGCAAAGAGCCTAGACTTTAAGGGAAAATATCGGGAAACTCTTGCACGACCTCCGTCTCGTTGAGCTTGGTCTGATCCTTAGGTTTATTCAAAAGATAGGCCACGAAACCCATTGCACCGTCCCGGACCAATTCTCTAACCTCTAAGAAAGAAACAAACGGGCTTGCCTTCAACCTCTCGCCCGTGAAAACCACCGAACCCAAAAGTACTTTCTTCTCCCTACAATCCCTTACCGCCCTATGCTCGTAGAGCCAATCCATTCCCAAGATTACACCGTACCTCTTCATAATCATCTCAATCAAATCAGCCTCAAAAATTCGGTCTTCAAAGCTAATTGGACAACCCCGATAGATCCTGCAAGTACTTATACTACCACCCAAAGGAGAAGATATCACATAGTCATGCGTTCACAAGGAAACATGCAAACACAACGAAGAAGCAACATCCCGGGAAATAAAGGAATGAGTTACCCCGGGATCAAAAAATGTGTGCAATGCAATGCCATGAATGCTTGTTGTACCTTCTACCACGACATTCAGATCAATTTCAGCATTTTCTTCCTCTTCTCCTCCGACTGTGCATAGGCCCTTGCTTGAATAGCCGGCCTTTGGTTCCCTCCTTGAGCATACATCGGCTTTCTCTTTGGACATTGTCTCAGCATGTGATCCGACGCCCCACATCCATAGCATTTGTTGTGAAGTTTATAGCATTTCTCCACTGGATGATCCCCTTGACAATGTGTGCATTTAATCGGGGCTGGAAGTGCTAGAGGCTGATTCTTTTGCCCTACCGGTTTAAACTGCTTGTTTTGTGGCTTGGTTTGAGGGAAGACTTGATAAGCTGGCCTCTTCTTGAACTTGTTTGAACCGCCCGAGCTTGCCCCTTGGCTAAAATGGGAGCTTTTCCTCTTCATCACAACCCGTTTTTCAACCCTTAGCGCTTTTTCGGTCACTTTTGCCTATGTAGTAACATTTGAGGTGGCCAACGCGTCCTTATATCCTCGCAAAGGCCTTGGAATAATTGTGAGGCCTTGCTTTCATCGTCGTTGGCGATATTAGGGCAATACCGTGAGAGTCTTTCAAACTCATTAATGTATTCTGCGACCGTCATCTTCTCTTGTTTCAATTCCATGAATTCCCTCATCCTTCGGCTTCTAATGGCTTGTGGGATGTACTTGTTCTTGAATTCCCGCACGAAAACGTCCCAAGTAGTCTCTTCTCCAATTGTCTCCAACTTCACTTCCACACTAGACCATCACTCTAAAGCTTGCCCTTGGATCATTGTTAACGTGCTTTGTAACTTCTCCATCGGTCCACAAGGTATGAGATTCCATATCCTGTTTATCTGCACCAACTACTGCTCAGCCTGTACGACGTTAAATCGTTTCCACCCACAAAGAACGGTGGGTTTTGGTTCTTGAATTCCTTAAGTACGGCTAAGATAGCTCCTCCATAAAATTAGTTACATACCTTAGGAAGTTCTTCTACCTTTGATGAAGTGAAAGTCAGGGCTAGGCAAAGATTTATTCCATCAATGTGAACAAGTTAGGAAAGCCAGTGCTCGTCAATGTGCTCCAACTATGCATATCATAGATTTAAATTAAAAAGAAATTATTCTATATGATCTTTGTCCCCAATTTTTACCTGACTCCTAAATCTAGCTCCTGCTCATGAAAGTGAAGATTTTGATGTCCACACGGCTAAATGATCCAATAGTGAATTCTTCTTTTCTTTACTCAATTACCGTGTCGGATCCTGTCTAGCCTATGCGAGCTAGCACTCTTTTCTTTTCTAGTAATATCAACTTCGAAAATATGGTCATTTATTTTAGTCCTTCCCTCTTCTAGCTGTGGAGAGTGACCTGTAAGCTAGCAAGGTTATTCTTTAGAAGGATGGAAAGTCAGAAAGGCACGAAAGGACGACTTACTATTTCCTCCAGGTGTTGAAATGCCCTTTCCAAATAAGGGCATTACTAGTTTTCTCTACATATTATAAAAGTATGAGTTAAATTTTGAGTTTCTTTAAATTTATTGATCATCTAAATTATCCTCATAATAATTATGTCAATATTTTAATCATAAGATAATTTTATATTATAAATTATTAACTGTATATTATAAATTATAATTTAAAAATATTAACAAAATACTAGAAATTAAGACTCCTTCAATATATATATATTGTGACACCCCGCATCTTCAGAACAAGATACGATGTCGTTTCGTGCAATCAAGACGATTATATATTTAGCTTTGTGCTTATTTGAATTCCCTATTCACGCTTTAATTGTTTAGTCGAATAAATTTTAATCCTGTGAAAATAAGTAGACTTATTTGAAATATGTGATTAGTGCCTATTTGTTCTTTAATTTAAATTATATGGGCTAATTTGTAATTATTAAGAATTGAGAACGTTTTTCTAATTGTAAGAATATTCATCTGGATTTAATTATACACTACTCTAAACGTTGTGGGTACTTTTATAATTTCTTAAACTTTATTTGGACCTAACTGATCTTAAATGGAAACTTTGGGACTTAAACGC
>JBBMKE010411538.1:0-11578 GCA_037834125.1 Lippia alba | reverse complement strand
TTTGCGTAATTCAGTATTATTGTGCGTTTAGTTTTGCCTTTGCAATTGGAGGAAGGGGAGTTTGAGCCTCGTGCTATCCGAGTCGTGTGTTTGTGGGTTAGTACTTGATTTGTGAAACGGGCGTGGATTCCTAATTACTAAAATTGGTGGATTTTGGCCTTCGGCCTAAGTCTTTTCTATATATATATATATATATATTATCACCGGTATTTAAAATATTTTGAATTGCAAAAACCATGCCCCGGTTCATGAATCTTTATACTTTTGATAAGCTTTGCTCTTACGTATATGTATGTGTGCGTGGGTTAGCCCCTCACCAGTCTTTAGGACTGACCCCTCCTCGTTGTTTATTTTTTCCCTTTGTTATTTAAGTTTGCAAGTACAGGTTTTGGTTTGGCTAGGCGGCGGTTTTGTTTCAAGTTGTTCGGGTCTTTTGTTCGAGTCTTGTGGTGGAGTATTTTGCATTTTTGGTTTGTACTTTAAGTTGTATCTCTGAAATTTGTATAAGCTTATGATTCGATTCGTAAACATGTATATATGATTTAAGTTTGCCCTTGTCGGGCTCGTATTTGTACTGAAAAGAGGGCTGAGGCGCCCAAGATTGCATGTGATTGTGTGTTTAAATTATGCCGGCCCGTGGCCATTGCATGTATGTTTGGTGATCCTATTGCTTCCGCATTCGTATATGTTTTGTTGCGCACTCTGTACAGGGTCTAGACCACCTAGCCTAGGAGAGTTTTTATTTGTCAGCCGTTCGCTGTGGCTTGGTGCGTGTGCGGAATTTCAATTTTGTTACACGTGTCAAGCTATGGTACGGGGGATGTGGTGCCTTGCGCTCCGTGGTGCTACATTCTACCATTATTATTTATTAAAAAAAGAAATAAGATAATTTTGTCCTCTCACTTCTTTTCTCACGTTAACCAAAGAGGGTTTGAGTATGAAACCATATATAGAGGATGACGATGATGATTTTTATTTATTTTTCCATCAGGAAACATCTAGAAATTGTTTAGGCCTTGAAAACGCCTGAGAAATGAGTATTTTTTTAAGGACTCTACCTATCCTGCAAACGTTTCTCATAGACAATTAATTATTATTATTTTTTATAAATAATTATTTATCTTCTTTTATAAATAGTGATTTATATAGAGTAGAACTCTAATTATTTAATATTGTCATATAGACTCCAATTAATTTAGAACTTTAGAAATGTAAGATAATAACTAATCTATATATTAGGATTTTCATAAAATTTATCAAACTTGTCAACAAAATGGTAAAAAAAATATATAATCACTATGAAATAATCCATCTTTGTAACATCCAGAGTTTTGGGGCCTAGAAGAAATGGGATTAGAAGAACATACTTACCACTTCAATTCATCATACAATGAATTCTATATGAACTACGTGCTTTTATGTTCCAATTTCTCTCAAACATTTTATTATGAAAACTATATCACTATTCATTCACTGAGCCTAAACCTTCACGCATTCCTCTTGAAACCTTAGAAGGTTAGATTTCACAATTTTCAGATTCATACCCTAGCTTTTATCATCCTAAAATACACTTTGAAATTTGTTCAACAAAAATTCCCTTCAGATCCCTAGTTACTATTCATTCATAAATGTTGGAATCTACCAAGACACTTTTACCTATTCAATATTGGGCTCATATGAATCCTTGTAAAATTTTATGAATTATGGTATCATTCCCAAACTCTAATTCCCATTAGAACTCCCGTAGTATCCAAAACCGGCCGTGAAACCCTAGTTTTGCCCTAATTCGAATATTTTCAAATTCAAAGGGTTTCTTTATCCAATCTTATACCCGTAACGATCCTTGAATTATTTCTTGAATTTTAAGACCTTTTCCAAGTCTTAGTTCAAACCCTAGCTCATTTTATAAAATTTTCTATATTTTCCCTATTTTCTTAAAAATACTATTTTCGCTGTAGAAACTAACTTTCAAACCATACAACGTTTACTATCCAATATTATATTCAAAATGATCCTTAAATTAGTTTATGACTCATGAACACCTTCTCGGAAATTAAATCTCATCCTAGCTCCATTTTATATATTTTCTCATATTTTCCAAAATTCCGAACGACTACTACTTAAAATGTAAACGTTTAAACGTTTAATGATCATAGTCATTGGAAAGCTCTTTCAATCCTCTTTCTTTTGCAACTTTCTCCATTTCAAACTCAAACCTAGAGATTATACGGCAATTTTCTTATTAATTTTTCCCTATTTTAGATTTATTCTAATTTAAGGATTTATTATATTTTATTTTTTTTTTTTGAAAACTGGCAGAGAGTCATAGAGTTTTTACCGAGGCCTCCACCTCATATATAAACAACCAACTCCGAGAAAGTACAAAGATGCATGATTCACATATCGGCGATAATGTTCATGTTATGGTGGCCGCGACTAATGAAATTAAAATGCTCAACGCCACTATTACAAGAATCACAAACATAAATATGTCGTTTAATAATCGGCAGAATATTAATACTATTAACGCCCCTCTTGCAACGTGAAGTTCTCGTAATTCCCATCGGTCTTTTGACGAGACGCCCAGCCTTCCAGGTAAATATGATCCTAGCGACCATTTGGCGACAAGAATTCGCATCAATATCACTAGCGTCCTCAGGGCATTTCATTCTCATTGGTTGTTGTCGGTCATCATGTACAAAAAACCCGTCAATTCCATAGTTGCATACTTGCCCGAGGAGATGACATATAACTTTAATATATCTCCTTTGATCTTCTTGGTTGATATTCTGTATATCCCCACTGATCCCCAAGCTCCTCAACACTTTAGCCTGCACATATTCAACGCACAAATAACCTTTCTCCAGCTTGTTGAAACTAAACCAAGAATAGCTAAGATTATTCAATTTATACCAATTACTGCTCTTATTTACAGAATGAAGGTCACATTCACCAAAAATGTAACGCACACAACAACTATACCTATTAAAACCAGCAACAGTGACACTACCGTAGCTGTTGGTTTTCCATATAGTAAACCATTCCCTACTCCGATCAATAAGATTCCTTCCCTACACTTCAATCAAAATCCTTTCTAGCCCACGATGATTAGTTAAATTCACACTAACACAGATTCTATACAGTTTTTTAAATACATTATTACCTCCAAGGGAATTGCAGGTATCATACCCCTTCACTTAGTCACTTTGACTAATTCCTAGCCCATTTTAAAATGCATGATTTCAGGAATTTAAAGGAACGACAGTTGTATCTTGAGGCTCTAAGGAGACATCCTGAATCAGTTATTCTCACATTTTATCTCCCGTCATGTTACACTCCCCTTTCATGTCACTTCCAGTAATAATAATAACACTTGTTGTTTGAGTGCACTAGCTCCTTTATTCTTGCAAAGCTTTAAACTTCCCTAACTTCCGCTGCACTATACCTTGCACTCTATTTTGAGTACTGTCATGTCCGTTCGCCGTAGTATTTCTCGGGTGAAGGATTCATCCTTTACTTGGGGAGTATTGCGGTGCGGGGGTTGTAGTGCTAGGGGAGGTGCTACAATCAATATACCAAAATATAATTGTTTAAAAAACTCAAATAGTACATACAGAGAAAGAGACAAAGGGGGCACAGGTTGGCCATCAGCCCCCCTAAATTTTTTTTTTAAAAATTATTATTATATATATTTAATATTGTTATTATTTTGTCCCTTCAATTTATAGTTTTCGTCCTCCTACTTACACAAAATTACAACGCACATTACAAGAAAATTTTGTTACAATGGCAAATTAAAAATGGTCACTATATATTTACCTATAGCAACCAAAATTTCTTTCGTTGCTAGAATTCACTTATATATTTCTTTTTCTGTGACCAACTAATTTTTGCTTGCTATAGATAGTAGTTATAGTATAATAAATGACGACCATGGATCTGCAACCAAAAACATAACTTATAACGATGAATAAATGGTTGCTACAAAATAATAGCAATCGTGACCAAGTTAACCACCAATATTTAAGTGGTTGCTACAAGTATGATCAAAATTGTCATTAGCAACACTACAAAAAAGTGCCCGAAAATCAACGGGATTTCTGAAAATCCCATCGATTTTCCATCGATTTTGAGAGAATCCCATGGATATACGACGGATTTCCGACGGGAGTCATCACATCGGTTAAACCATCATTAGAATTCCACTTCCTACGGTAACGGTCGTAGGATTTCCATCGAAATATAAATTCCAACGGCTATCCAACGGAATCTCGACATGATGTCTAGTTAAGTTTTCTAATGGCCTTATCCGTTGGAATTAGGTTGCGACAGAATTCCGACTGGTTTCCGACGGGCCCTTTGGTAGGCATATTCCAACGGCTTTTTGTATTTCCATATACTGATGGGCTTGGGTCCATCGTACACCCGTCGGAAATATATAACCGACGACTTTTTGATGGGAGCCGTACAAAATTCCTTTAGTTGGCTAAATGTTGGATCAAATAACCGACGGGATTCTCCGTCGGTAATTTTACCATTTCCCTTCAGTAGCCTGTTGATTTTTTCTTCGATAAATTCCGTTGGAATTCTGGGAAACATTTTTGTAGTTTTTGTTGTTTTTTAATACTAACTTGAATATTCATTTTAACAGCCACCAAATCACACCTCTTTATCAATATACAACACAACACAAGAAATACATCCGAAAACTAATCAAATATTACATCAAACAAAACAAACATGTGTTTAAAACCCACATACGTACCAAATCAGTCTCCTTAATTCATTAATGTAAACTAAATCCTAAATTAAAAGTGTGTCACTAGAAAATCACCAAGTTTAAAGAAGGTAGCCAAAAAATCTCTCATCACTTGTGAATTTATACAAATATTTAGCTGAATTTTGTACCTAAGTCCAAACACACACTGTAGTTCCAATTAAAACTTGTTCCCATCTGCGCATAAACATCAAGCCGAATACACATAGGAGCTGCCAATTTAACTCAAAAAATGTATTATCATTTACGAAAGAAATAAATATCAATTCTGAAGCAGCAAATTGAAGACAGATTTTGAAATAAGAAATGATTCTTACTAGCACATAGACACTTAACTGACTACAAAATTTAACAACCATTTATTTTATTTTATTTTTTTACCTTTTCATTAAGAATAGAAATCAAATAAGCATACTTTCCTAGCATAACTTCTTTACAAGGTATATCGAATATAATAAATGAATGTTAGTTGCACATATATATACACACTTACCTCAGTCATCATTCTCTGCTGCCTTATTGTCGTCATCCTTAGTATTCCATTGTTTTTCCGTCGGAAGTTCTGATGGGAAACCGACAGGTACTTCCCTTTGGAATTCGACAAATTTTTTGTAGTGATATCAAATGATAAGTCTCTCGATTTACTTCGTATAGTATTGTTCTCATCTTCATTGTCATGTGAATCTTTTTCTAGTTCATTACTGGTATTTATATGGTTTGCACTCCACTAGAACTTATATTATGACTAATATGCAAGATTTATATTTTGGTTCCGCTGGTATATTGGACATATATGTTGCTGGTATTTACATCTTAATTGGTATGTTTCGACATGATTCTGGTATACTTATTTTAATCACTCATTTATGTTGTACATTATATATATATATATATATATATATAAAATTTGATTGACTATTATGTTTGCTAATTGGGTACTATCGTAAAACTTTTTTCCAACAATTATGTTAGAGCCCGTTTGGTATTGGGTATTAAGTCTCATACATATGAAATACCAAGCCAACAGGAGTTGGTCCAACTGATAAATGTATTCATTCTTAAGGGCGAGGTCCCGGGTTCGAATCCCCGATTGGGTGTGCGGGATGTGCGGGGTAAACAAACAAAAACAAAAAAAAGATACATATGAGATACTAAAGTTAATATTTAATTTGGTATCAAAAATTAAGTGGAGTGCGCCTTCTCCACTTAATATTTAGCTCACTGAAGCCCGCTACTGTGCTGCAATTAACTCTACAATCTCATATCTATGTTGCACGGATACGGACATGGCGACACGGACACGACACGACACGGATACGGCGACACGGATTTTTTTGTGAATTTTTCACGTGAGAAGTGTCGGGCACGGTGTCCGACACGGGTGTCCGACACGACACGGCAAAATAATATTTTTAGAAGTGTCGGTGCATTAGAGTCTCATATCAACTTTAAGCCGATACTAACTCTCCTTGTTTTTTAAAGCAAGTTGCAACGCATGTACATATTTCCAATTTCCATTATTTGCCTTGGGTGAAATTTTTTACTTACGATTCTTAAGTAAACACTTTGTATAGAGGTTTGGCTTTTGGGTGTTTGTTCTGAGCAGCGACGACTCGAGCAAAAAACAAGGGTTTTGTAAGCTTCTTAGTCGTTGTTGCGCAATTAATTGGCTATTTTCGAACATCTGATGTGCTTCTTGTAACGTGTGTGGTTTTGCTTGTAGGATTATCGGTTAGGGTCATCAGGAAGGGGATTCTAGCTCTCGTTGAAGGTAATGTAACTCTCTATATGCAATAATTTCTTTTAATTAGAAAGGTGTGTGTGTGCTGTGATTTTCCTCAGCACTATTTTTTTGGGTGTCTGTGAAGCGATTTAGAAGTATTCCCACATGCATATTGTGTCATAGGGTAATTAAGTTGCAGATTGTGTGTGATTTTGAAATATTTGTTCAGTTCTTGGTGGGTTTTGCACTCCACATAAGTTTAGTTAACAGGTTGGAACCTGTTTTGAATTGTTGCTCCATTTGTGATTTAAAAAATTGACTGGTGGGATTGAACTTGCAGATCTATTTCACTATTTTGTAATGGATCGAAACACTATGATAAGGTATAAGGCACGGATAGAGTTTGTTATTAAACGTACCACTATTTCAATGACGTTGCTGTACGTATTATATATTTGGTACAACCAAACTGTTGAGAATAAGAGACGTTCTTGTAAGCGTCGATATTCTATCATTGCAAACCAACCAGACCAATTGAAACATCTTCGTCGTTTTACTCAAGTTAGTGATCAAAACTGTATAGATAATCTTCGAATGGATAGGAATACTTTCTGTCGCTTGTGCTATCTTCTCGAACACTTCGGTGGGCTAATACATGAAAGGTTTGTAACCATTCCGTGTAAAGTGGCAATGTTTTTGAATATATTAGGCCACCATCACAAGAATCGCACAGTTATGGCAATTTCTATTGTTGGGGTTACACTGTTAGCCGTTATTTTCTACAGACGTTGAAAGCATTGCTCTGTGTAAGCAATGTTTTGCTCATAGAGCCGGTTGTTGTCCTACAGAACTGCACTTCAGAGCCGTGGAAACATTTCAAGGTAAGTTTTATTTATTTTAAAGCATGACAGTCATCCTTTTTTGTTGTTGCAAGTATTAATAACTCACTTTAACTTCAGCAAGTCCTGCGTACTTGTATGAATTCAGCCATAAGTACATATGTAGTTGTGTAAATTCTTCTTATTTTAAACTCTGGTCTAAATTTTTATTGGTAAGGGTGTGTTGGTGCCTTGGATGAAACATATGTGGACGTAATTATTCGTCAAAAGGATCAACCTAAGTATAGGACGAGGAAAGGTTCTGTGTCAGTGAGCGTTCTTGGTGTTTGTAATACCTAAATGAATTCATATATGTGCTTGCGGGGTGGGAAGGCTCGGAAGCTGACAATAGGGTATCACGGGATGCGTTACACTATTCAAATGGCCTTAAGGCGCTGGTCGGTATATATGGTTCAAAATTGCAGCTTTTACATGAATGATTAGACATGTTAATTAAACATCAGTTTATGTTTGTGTAGGGTGCTACTATCTTGTAGATTATGGGTACACTAATGCAGATCATTTTCTCACTCCATACTGGGGTACTCGCTACCATATGAAGGAATGGAGTGCCGGCACAACTGCTCCACAAACACCGAAGGAACTTTTCAATCTACACTATAGCAAGGAGAGGAACATCATAGAACGAGCTTTTGGGCTGTTGAAAGGACGATGGGGCATTCTACGTAGTAGGTCTTGGTACCCAATCAAGGTCCAGAATTGGACTATTCTCACTTGTGCCGTCCTCCATAACTTCATCCGTACACAAATGGAGGTGGATCCTATATAGGAGGAAGTGTTACGGAACTTGGAGGAGAATGTGGGTGATGATAGGGAGTTCATTGGGAGTATAGAAGCTACTACATTATGGACCAATTTTCGCGATAACTTAGCAAACAACATGTTCACTTCCCAGCGACATCATTGAATATGTTCATAGTTCACTTAATTTGACCGACTTTTACAAATTATTTGGTGTTGGTACTTGGTTGTTTTATAATGAGTTTTATCTGTACTACTTATTACTCCCCATGATGAACTATGTAGTATTTGATATGTTCTGTATTATGTAATGAATAGATGTTGTTGTGGTTTATCAAGCTGGATGTTGAGATATTAAACTGTATATACTTTTGATTATTTTGAACTAATGCCATTGTTGGTATTTCGTTGGATTTTAGAATGCCAGTCATTTATAATTTCTAGATACAACTTTTAAATTTTATATATTATTTACTTCTTTATATCTGTAAAACTGTTAATTAGATTTACCTAATTTAGACAGGATTGCAATGGCTGCCTCGCGAGCTACGTCATGGATGCCAACGGACAAGGGCAAAGGTGAGGGTTTCCCTCGTAGGTTTTGGACGGAGAAAGAGGAAAAATGTTTGCTTGTGTCGCTGGAGGTGTTGTATGCAGAAGGTATAAAGTTAGACAACTCCCTTCATCATTGTTACATGATACGTCTCGCCAACATGATTGGTGATATGTTGCCCGGATGTGGAATCGAGGAGAAGCATATCAGGTCTAATATGGCTATTTGGCGCCGAAATCACATTACAATCGTGATAATACTTGCGGCAAGTGGAGGGCATGGTTTCGTGTTCGATGAGGACAACAACATAATCGTTGCAAACAAGCCGGAGGCATGGAGTGACCAAGAAAAGGTATTCACATTACATTTGCTATTGTGATTCAGGCTATGCTAATATGTTTTTTGTTAAGTACTACTCTGTAACTGATAAATTAATGTTATGATATGAATCCTACTAGTTGTATAAAGAGGGAATTAAGTTGGTGCGTGGGAAAGCCCTCGCATGGCATAGCCGATTGAATATTTTATTTGGTATCGATCGTGCCATAGGCAATACCACAGTGGATTTGGGTGATGCGTACACTGACTTGCAATTTGGCTCAAATCAAGTAGAAGGCAGTCGCGGGCGTGGAACTAAAGACAGTAATAATCCGCATGTGGATTTAGATGAAGTTGGGGATGATACAACTTCAGTCACTCTTCCAAGTGTTGACGGCTCTGATCCATGGAAAAGCACAAGTAAGCAACGTCGTTTGTCTATGATAGATACCTCGCAAATTAAGAAATTGATGAACGAGCTCATGGAATCTGCTCAGGCTTCTCTAAATTCCCCGCTACGCCATCTCGCACCAAGTGCCTCAAGTTCAAACATGCAACTAGTGAACGACATTGGGGCAAAGCAAGATGGACTGTATGATGCATTGATCGCACTTACGGATCTAAGTAAGGAGTCTGTGATGTGGCCGGCACACCACTTGGCCAAAACCATGGCGATCTGAGAGCCTTCTATGGCATATCGATAGATGTATGTAGCACCTTCGTTGTGAGCCTCACGCATTTCCTAAGGGAAAATTGCATTTTTGGTATACCAACTGACCCTATTCAGCGGTTCTGGTACTCCAAGTTTCCGGCAAGCAATTTTGCCCCACAACTTAAAAAAATAGGCAAATTAGTGCAACTCGCCATCGGAATACCCGTTTCCCCACCGGAAATCCGATCCATTTACACAGCTGTCCGCGAGAAATGCCACCTCATATTATTTTTGCCAGCCTGGTGAAATTATAACGCCATGTCGGAGATTACCCTGCCATGTGGCAATACAAACCTGTAAAATTGTGGATTTCCATTTTATATCAAAGGAAATATGAAAAGTTTTTTTTTAAATCAGTGTAAATATCTCTGCAAAGGGTTTATTACCCTTAAACATTTCAACTTGTTCTTCTCTGAAGGTTCAGAAAAAAAAAAGGTGTTTGTCTGAGAAGAAGAAACGGAAGCATTTGACGAGGAATCCATACCTTGAAGCTTAATCCCAGCGCCGATTGTGAAGTTTTGACTGCGATTGTGCGATTGTGAACTCTGGAGCGCAGATGGTGAGAGTACGCTCCAAAGATTCTCTGAACATTCCGCCTCCCGCATACAGTGAGTCATTTTCATCATTCTTTCTCTTTTTTTGTATCTTCATGATGCATTTGAAATGTATGGAGAATGTCTTTAGTTTATATCCCCAAGGTGATGTTTTATAATGGTTTCTCTGTCATATGGTCCCCATGCCTTTTCTTTATTCAAAGAAGGTTTTGTCGTAAATGAATGTGTAAGTAGGTTGGTGGGTCTTATAAATATTCTGCTTTGAAGTAAGAGTGGAGTGTTTGAATTTATTTGTTTTCTTTCGTACTTTTGCAGATCCAGATTCCTCATGTCTCACCTTGGTTATTTACCATGGAGGCACTATTGAAAATAATCAGTACACGGGTGGGAGTATTAAGAAAATTGATTATGTGGATATTGACAAGTTGAACTTTTTGACTCTTGATGAGTATGTGCAAGACCTACTAGTTCACAGCCGTAAGAAAGTTTATTTTACTGCTGTAAATGGTGTGTTCAAGTTGTTGAAGCGTGTAAAGGAATTGAGATTGTATGGGAAGAAATACATTAAAAAGGGTAGAGAGTATCCATTGGTGCTACAAGATGGTGGACCTGAAGTTGGAGAAGAAGATAATTTAGATGGTAATGGAGGTGAAAATGCTACAGGGGGGGAGAACTTGGATGCTGAAAATGTTGGAAATGCTCAAGAGGTGGTTGAAACAAGTCATAAGAACACTGAAGAAGATGTTGAAAGGGAAACAAGTGAGGATTTTTTTATGAGGGTAGATGATACTCAGGAATGGATTGATGAGTACTGTCGTAGATACCCAGCCAAATCAACTGCTGAAAAAGAAACTCAGGGTGATTCAATTGAAGATACTAGTGATGAGACTTGGGGGGTTGACAGTGAACCAATTTCAGCAGAGGATGATGCCTTCTTTGATGACATTATTGAGAATGCACTTGAACCACCAGCCACTATTGAAAGAGCACAAGTAGGTAATGGTAACTTTGTTGAGTGGATGAATTTTGATGAGGTGGTGCCAGATTCTGGGTCCAGTGAGGATGATGATTATAATGCTCCTCCAGAAGATAATGATAGTGATGATGATCAATTGTTTGATGATTGTGTTACTTCTAGTGCTGAAATGGATGGTGGTGCAAGAGAAGAGATTGAAGAGAGTGTAGGTTCATTAGGAGATTATGCTGACAATGTTGTTGGTAGTCAGGATGATGATCTTAATTTGAATAGGGTCTCTGATGATGAAGGAGTAGTGGATTCCCTAAAGCCCTTCAATGAGGAG
>JBBMKE010411530.1:0-11578 GCA_037834125.1 Lippia alba | reverse complement strand
CTCAGTCAAGTGGGTAGACTGACCCTCGTTTCCTTCACTCTTTTTAGTTGCAGGTTCTTGTGCTAGGCGGGGAGTGCGTTTGGTCTTGTTTTCTTTCGAGTCTAGGTTGAGTCCTTGCATCACATTTGTATTTAATTCGTTTATTCTTGTTATTCTGCTAGCATGTACTAGACTCGTATTATGTATTATGTATCGAACTCATTGTTGTTTAATGGAAATTTTGGGCTTGTAGCCACTTTTATTTATGCTTATTGCTTTGTTATTTGGATCCTGTTGCTTCCGCATGTATGTTTTATTGTGATTTGCGCGCTCTGTTTAGGGTCTAGCCCCGCTTAGCCTAGTGTGTGCTTGTCTAGGTCTCCGTTCGCTCGGGTTTAGGCTCATGTATGGAAGTCCATTTCGTATGTGAGTTTGGGCCAGGGTGCGGGGGATGTGGATGGCCCACGCTAGGGTGTCATACATCTCCTGCGACTTTTTTCGGAAATTTTCTTGGGGGTTTCAAAGTATTCGATACAAGCTTCACATCGGTATATTTGGTTTTCATTTTTGTTGAACAGTTTGAATTTACTTTCGATTCTTGGCTTCTAGGGTTCCCGAATTGTTTCGTAATGGTTTTTCTTCAATTAAATTCGGTGGGTCGATTATTTTTAGAATTTGATTGAGCGGTTTTGTTGAGCTCCTTGAGACATACGTTTGGCTTTTTTTTGGGAATTTCTCGGTCACCGGAGGTGGTGGTTTGGCCGCTGTCAGCAATGGTTCGGCCGGCTCCGGCGACGATATTTTGAAGTCTTTTAAACAATGGGTTCCTTTCGTCGCGGTGAGTCCAATACCACTTTCTGTTCGTCAATCGGATGTCCGGTTGATTTGTTATGAAAATTTAAAGCTATTGTAATTATTTTCGTTAATTGTTTTAATTGTAAATTCGATCTTCTACGCTTGTTAAAATTGAAATTATTAATTGTATGATATCCAAAAAATTATTGTGATGTATGAAAAAGCTCGATTCTTGATTTATTGAATTTAATTGCCTCGTTTATGCCTTTTTGCTTGAGAATATTCTTCTTTAAAAGTGCTGATGTAATATTTGGAATTTTTTATATAATAAATTATGAATGGATATGTTGTGCCTTGATTTGAATGAATTTTTAGTATGCTAATTGTTGGGAAAGTTGTGGGTTCTACAAATGTATAATTTGAATAAATTGATATGAGCTCGATGTTTTATTCTCGTGATACTTGGAGCATGATAGGATTAAAATTATTATGTCTCGATTTATATTTTCTATTTGATGATTTGAATCCCATAAAGTTATGCATATTCTAATGTGTGAAATGATTGAGATTCGATATGAATGACTTGATTGGATAAATGTGAATTATTTGTCCATCATTTGTGATCGTGAGCTTTGTCGTGTGTCTTATATGGTTGTTGTTTGAGTCTGAGTCTTGTTCTCTGGGTGCTCAGTCTTTCAGGGGTTCTTCAGGGAGTTTTTGTCAGCTGTTTGGGATTCAGTGGGACTTTCTTCGCTCGTGTTTTCCCTTTCTCGTCTGTATAAGGTGAGGTTTTAGGATTTTCTTTTAGTTAAAGCGACCTCCAACCCTATGTGCTTGTTTTCAAGCCTGCATGTGATTATTCTATTATATTTATATAATAGATACGTGTTTATATGATATGATTATGAATTTTCATACGAGAAAAGGTTTTGAATTATACGTACGAGTATATGTAAGCTTGAAATATTTTGCAATGAGGCTATGCCCCAAACCGTGTGTTTTCACGTTAGCTTCATGTAGCACCCCGGAGCGTAAGGCACTACATCTCCTACACCATAGCTCGATGCGTGCATCCAAATAGAGACCCCACACACGCACCAAGCCACGACGAACGGCTGACAAACAAAACCTCTCCTAGGCTAGGCGGTCTAGACCCTGTACAGGGTGCGCAACAAAGCAAGGAAACAAAATGCGGAAGCTCAGGAACACAAACAAACATGCAATGGCTACGGGCTGGCATAAATTAAACACACGATTACATGCAAACTTGAGAGCCTCAGGCCTCTTTTATACACAAATATAAGCCCGGCAAGGGCAAACTTAAATCATATATACAATCCCAAAATGCGAATCATAATCCATATAAAATTTAGAATTTCAAATTTAAAGTGCAATGCAAAATGCAAAAGACTCCACCTACAAGACTCGAACAAAAGACTCAAACAACTCGAGACAACACCGCCGCTTAGTCAAACCAAAACCTGCACCTGCAAACTCAAATAATAAAAAGGAGAAAAACAAACAACGAGGAGGGGTCAGTCCTAAAAACTGGTGAGGGGGCTAACACACCCACGCGTACATATACATAAGAGCAAAGCATATCAAAAGTTCAAAGACTTGTGAACCGGGGCATGATTTTTGCAATCCAAAATATTTTAAAACTCGTGATACTATATATATAGAAAAGAGTTAGGCCGAAGGCCAAAATCCACCAATTTTAGTAATTAAGAATCCACGCCCATTTCACAACAAGTGCTAACCCACAAACACATGACTCGGCGAGCACAAGCCTCAAACTCCCCTTTTTCCACTTGTAAAGGCAAACTAAAACGCATACTAATACTGAATCGCAAAAATATCACCTTACACTTCTTCATTTGATGGAAAGGTCTGTCGACCATAACCATCCCCGCAAATATATTAGGGTCGCGAGTTTTGCGACAGTCACTTCCCAAGGACTTCATCCCCCACTTACCTCCTAGTGGGTTCTGGGTTGATGCTTTCTCTCGTGGAGACCGTACTAGGGAATACCCGACGGTATACTGCCGTCCGGGGTCTCCTTTCGCACCAATCTCCTGGGCCCCAAACAATGCAAACAAACACACCCTTTTTTCAAAACGCTCGCCATTTTCAAAGTTCTAAAACTCATACACTCACACCAACCCTTTCAAAACCAACAAACGACAATAGCTTAAATATACATAAAAGAATTTTGAAATGTTTATTGACAAAAGGGCCAATTCCCACAAAATACATATCCAACACACATATCTACATACATATATATAGATAGATCACATACAGGCTTAAAACTCAGATAGGGGTATAGGTCACAAAACTAAAAGAAAGAAAACCTCAGCTTGATGACCAAACTGAATGAAACGAACCGCCTCCTCAACCAACAAACGAACCTAAGAACAAAAAAAGGACAAAAGTCTAACTAAGACTCCAAATGAACCAATTAGACGCTCAAAATATGATTATGAATGCAAATGATGCATAAGAAATGCAATGAAGACGCACTTAGGTCACACAAATCCATCTTAAGTCATAATGCAGCACAAATCGCATATTTCACGTATTTCACTGTAAACAAGTTCACAGACTTCATACAAAGGACATATAGGATCATATAACACATTCACAAAGCATACACTTCGTACTAAAAGTAAGGAAGTACCATTCAAGACAAACGAATCAAGTATGAAATCATTTAAGTGCATAAAAAGGCATATAGTGCACATTCGGTAACATATTGCACATAAGGGCATCAACACACACAAAAACTTCATAAAAAAGAATCTAGTACATAATTCATGAAGTACACAATACATATATTTCACATAAGGATCAAGGAATCATCATACAAGGCATGTAAACAACGTATAAATCATTCAAGTACAAGAGAGCACATTACGAACGTTCGTTCGTATCTCGTCAAATGAATTCCAAATCAAACCAAATTATATCAAAATAAATAGGAAACATAATATAACATGTTATAATCAAGTTAAAGGGTGAAAAGGTATAAGAAAAGCAGAAGGAGAACACAAAAAGGGATTTCGAGTGCAAACGGGCAAGAACTGACAATTAGCAAAACGCTCAAGCTATACAAAAATAGGAATATCTTGAGTTTGAGAAATGTCAATTGAGTTTTATTTCTTGAAAATGAAACTAGACACATATATCTTGCCAAAGGTGTATGGCTTGAGTCATAATTCGAAGCGATGTGAAAATAGCGTAGACAAGAAGTTGGGTGAGCGCAGATTGGCCACACAAAAATAAATTAATTATATCTCACAAAAAAGAAAAGATATTGAGGTGATTCAAATGTTAGATTGTTCTAGACTTCAATAGGTGTTTGTGGTTAAAATTTTAGATCAATAGGAGTTCGGAAGAAGGGTCAACGAAGCAAAACAAACTCAAACTGAAAGCATAGCAAAATCCACGCCCTTGCGAAATTTGCCCACAAATTTCCACGGCCGTGGGAGAAAGACCAAAACGAGGCAGTAGCTTCCACGGCCGTGGGAAACATTGGAAAAGAATCCTCGGCCATGGATTCCTCCCTAAACCTCAAAACAACCTAAACAATGTGAAAACGGCCAAAACAAGTTCTAAGAAAGCTCAATCACTTCAAACTCAAACCAAACCACATCATAAACTCAAGAACTCAATAATTAACATATAAGAGATCATATAACATCAAGGAAACATGAATTCAAGTCCCACATTCCAAAAGTTCAACCAAAAATGCACATACGGGCACAACAGGCGCAATCGACATTCAAGCATGCATAAAAGGGTTCTAAATCCAACTTCTTAGCATCAAACACACAAAAACACATTCCAACTTAATATAATACTCAATCAGAACGTGGGGGAAGAAGGGGATCAAGAATTCATGACAAATCACCAAGATTTCAAGCACAACCGCCCATAAGGGCATAATCGCCGCATTCGACAATCAAAGGAGATATATGAATCCCAAAACCACATTCTCAGCACCACCAAGCACAAAACCAATTCGTAACACCAAAATCTACTCAATATCAATAAAGGGGGTGACGGGGACCAAGTGATCAAGCCACTATGCCAAACAAAACCAACTCTCATGCCAAAAATCCATCTCTAGTACACATATATCGTTCAAATGAAATCGTAAATCAAGTTCTCAAGTTTTTCCCCCACAAACCCATCTAAGATATGAATGAAATGAGTTTCCCAAATCAAATACAAAGCATATAAACCACAAATAACCAAGAGATATGCAACAAAGATCATCATATATGCATTAGAAGCTACCAAGTATCATGGAAAACAAGAACCTACAAATTTCCCCAAACCTTTACTATTCATGCTCAATTCAATTCATATAATTCGCAACAATATAGCAAGAAATATACACATATATATAAGCACCAAGACAAGAGAAATCCAAAAATAAACTTACCTTGAAGAGGGAAGTGGAGAAGAGAAGGGTTTCTTGAGCTTGTGGGAGCAACATTAGTGGAATGGAGCTTGAAGCTTCTTCTTCTTTCCTTCTCTAAGGGTGGCTCGGTTTTGGGGATAAAAAATGAAGGGGGAGGCCTGATTTCTGTAACAAAAGGGAAAGGGAAAGTCAAAAAAGCATGGGTGAGGGTCCCACTAGGTTTAGGTGTGTTTTAGGTACGAAATAGGTGTGTTCGGCGAAAACTGGGTAATTGAAGGTCGTAACAAAGTCAAAAAGTTATGGGATTAGGCTCATTTGATCCAAATCACCGATTCAAATCCAACGAAGGTGTCGAAAATTGATTCCGAGTTCCCGAGCTCAAGAAACGGATTTTGGAACCCGAGGTGCGCTAAAACGAGTTAGCTCCTTTAGGTCCCTTAAAAGCCCCGTCAACTTCGGACGGTCATAAAATACAACAAAGGAACCCCAAAACATACAACGAGCACATGATCACGTTTATAACACGTAAAACTCATGCATAGCAAATTATCACAAATATCGGAATTAAAACGAGCACGTAAAGGTCACGTAGGAAGCATAGAAGTTAAAGGTTCAAAGAGGTCAAATAAGTTCAATTAAGAAAGTGTTTAATACATTGAATTAGTTTATGCAGACTTAATTTTATTTGGGCCTTCTAAATCAAATTAAGTTATATTGCATGGAGTTAATTTTATGTTTGATATTTGATATTGTTAAACTGCCTTCACCCATTATGAGTTAATATTATGTTTGATATCTTACATTAGCAATTCAATCACATCTCAACTACCCAATTTGCCCTTGCTAAATCTTGTCTATGTTTTCAATTACTCAGTTGATAATTGTACTTCATGAAAATTATATAGAAAATGAAACCGGCCCTTGAATATTTGGTTATTGGGATTCAGATTTCACCAACTAATTGTAGTTAATATAAATGAAAACGGATGAACATTTGAACTACCGTGGACAGGTTGTAATGCAATAATACAAATTTCATGTTAACTGAACTCATAGTAGGGATTCGGTTCAAAGTTGTGAGTTCATTAAAAGAGAAAAAAAAAATACACGGTTAATAAATATCTAAGTTAAGAAAGACAAGAGGTCATGTAACCAACACATGCCACCGATCACCAAATCAAGGTCTATTTGGTAGGCAAACACTAAAACATGAAAACTTTACAATTGTTTCCTTAGTTTATCGGCACTTCTTCCCACATAAAGACCATCCTTAAAGTCGATAGGGATGTTGACGACAATACCAGTCCATGGCCATACAAATAGCTCGTTCCGGTCATCAGCAGCTATCACATTTTCTAGCAAGAAAATTTACCTTTGCAGAAGGCTTTGATATGGACCAATATCAGCAGCTATTTCATTTTCTAGGTACTTTGACAAAACGAGGTGATTTGTCTAGTCTCTTGAATTCTCTTTTTAGGGCAACAGGAGCAAGTGAAAAACTTGATTAGATATTTTAACTTGGTGCACCATTGAACCTCCCACAACTAATGAGCTTCAAACTCACTGCACTTGAAACATGTTAATTGTCACAAGTGGAAATTATAGAGCTGTGACCCATGCCCACAGATTCATGCATCTACATATATACATGCGCAAGCCAAACTTAAAATGAAAAAATTAGAAATCGCCTGAGACAAACTGCCAAATTCAAGGTCTGCGATACATAAAACAAGCATTTCACCCAAGGTCTGCGATACATAAAACAAGCATTTCACTGAAGAAACTATCATAAATTGGTAAATTCAAAGTCTGTGATAAATTGGACATGTATAGTCGCCACGTTAAATAACAAAGAATTTTTTCAGTTTCTGAAAAGTTTCTTGTGAAACAGAAAAACAAAACCTGAATTGCTAAGAAACTAAAGAACACCATTGCTTCACCAATTCCATTAATTCAGCTTCAGCAGTACGCGAAACCTGGAAAATCGCAATCTGAATTAAATAAATTCAAAATGTATGAATGCATACAAGTACTGGATGCATCAAATCATGGTTAAAACTGTGGCTTGGTGAGATGAACTGCGCTTGCATAAGCCAGCTAGTATTGTGGTGGAAATTTCTTTGCTGCCCCAAAGTGAATGAAAGTAAAAGAAATTCCATGATCAATTCAACTTCTAAACAAACTAAATCCAAGAATCCCAAAATTCAAAAGATCATCATTTACTTGTCATCTCAATATCTGGAAAAACAAGAAAAAACAGTATTATATGAACATAAATTTAAGAGAAAATGAAACGGAGAAAAAGAAAACCACAAACCTCAAGGCAAAACTTCTTCTAATGCTCCCATGAAATCCAAGGATCTTTTATAAGAACTCTAAACCTCTTCACCATCACTAGTTTTCTCCATTGAATTCTCACAAAGCTCACAGTTTATCCCAATGGAAGACAATTCATTTGCACAAGAAACACTCTAATTATTAACAATCCATGAATTCTTCCTTCCCAGTCCCTTTTCTTCATTATTATCTGACTAACACCCTAAAAAACAACATTTATTTTCCATTAAATTCTCTGATCGCCTTCAAAGATCCTAACCCTTGTTCATAAACCTTGTCGGCAATTTTCCACCCTTAATTATAACCAAAAATCAAGACACACATATATATCCCAACAATTCCAAAAAAAAAAATCCAGAAATTAACTTTTACCAATGTAAGGTGTGTTAAAAATGATGAAATAGTAAGAAAAGAAACAAAAGATAAAAATTGATCAAATATTCGTACATGTCGGTGAGTGTTGCTGGGCGGTGAAAAATTGACTGGAAATTTCATCGGTGATACACGGCGCCATCAACGGCTTCCCTCCAATGCTGGAAAGAAACGAAAGCGACCTGAGAGAGAAAATCATAGCAGCATGTTCTTCCATCATCGAATTTTAGGCTTAATGGGGTATTTTAGGGGTTGAATTTTGGCAGGGGAAAGGGCAACGCAGAACATAACTTAATCGCACCTTCCCCCCCGATTCATTTCAGGGCTTAATGGGGTTTAATCGGGGTATAGTGGCGGGCTACGCGCAAACACGCACGGGCCGAAGATTACCTCAATTAGGCTTATGGGCTCTAATTGTATGTGTCAAACAATTAATTAAGTGAAATTAAGTGGTATAAAAATGTCTAATTTGCGCTATCAAACACTTTCTAATTAAATTAAATCATATGAAAAGCACATAATTACATTATTAAATAATTAAATGCGCATTTAACACTCTCGTTAATGCGTACCTATAGAGCCGAAAAATCGGGATCTTACAAACATTATTTAGATCGAATAATATATTTTCTACTAAACTAATCATAATGCAACTCTAATTCTTTAATTCTAAATAAATACATTTCTTTTTTTTTGCCATAAACTCTGTTTAATTCTAACCATATTACAATCATATATGTCTTTCTAATGAATAAAAACTATAGAATTTAGATAAATTATATGATATTGACATTATAAATCACATTTTTCATAGATAATACGCATATTTATAGAAAAAATATATTTTGCTAGCCCTTTTTTAATAGTCTATTATATTATACTATAAAAATACGAGTTGAGTTTTGGATTTTTTTTTTTAAATTTATTGATCGCCAAAATATTCTTACAATAATGATTTCACTAATGTTTAATAAGTTAATTATGTTAACCAATATGTATATCAACCCTATTTAAATTCTTATTTATATAAATTATAAAATTCAATCATATAGGACAATTATGTAAAATGTAAATTAGATACATAAAAATTATTTAGATCAAGTAACATATTTTCTACGAAATTAATCATAATGCAATTCTAGTTGTTTAAGTTTAAATAAATACATCTCTTTTTGTCCGTAAATTTCTTTGAATTCTAATCATATTGCAATCATATATGTCTTCCTAATTAACAAAATTGCATAATTATTAACATTATAAATTATGTTGTTCTCAAATAATAAGTTAATTATTATTTTTTAAGTATATCTAATCCTAAACCAGCTATCATTTCATAAATTTTTATCTAATTATAATACATCATATAATTTAAATAAATTACATATATATTAAATATAAATTAAATATATATATATATTTTTTTTTTTTTTTTTTTGAATTTTCGGGTTGGATCGGGTCGGGTGGGTTCGGGTTGTTGGGTCACCCACATGATTTTTCGGGTTGACCCGGGTCAACCTGTAACCCACCCGAACCCGCACTATTCCCTTCGGGTTCATTTCGGGTCCGACCCAATTTCAACCCGACCCGAAAACCCCCAACCCTAACTTGATATTTTTTCGGGTGGGTCTGGTTGGGTTGTCGGGTCGGGTTGGCTTTTGACACCCCTAGATCCAACGCACTCACATCGCTCTCAAGCATCACTCTACACCACGTGTCTAGGGCAACACTCTTTTAGGACCACAAGGGTAATATTACCAAACAGCCCTCGCCCCTAACCTATAAATAGAGGAATTCTCTCACACTTTCCTCAAGCTTTCTTCACTCACAAGAAACACTCACACACTGAACTGAAAACTCCATTACTGCATATCTTCAAACTTACACAACTTCATCTCTTTCATCTTTTCGGGCGTTACCCTAACTGGTAGAATCCATACTCTTTGGGAACCCAATTCCTGAGGCTGAAATACTCCTATGATGGTCTTCTCCCTACACAAATTTATTATGTTTGGTGTTTGATTATCCTTGATCCAATTCCGACACCATCAGTATAGACTTGTAATTGTACAGTTCCAGTAATTATAGCACACTCATTGCACATGCAAATATATTTTTTTATTATTTAATTTTATTAAAAATAATTTGTATATTAATGTTATTCTTATTTTTATTATATTTATTAAATTATAATAAAAAATAAGATAAAAAATAATAAATAATACTATTTTTTAAAAAAATAAAGAACTATATATATAAGAAAATAAAAAGAATTGAAATGAGAAGAAAAAGAAAAGATAAAGTAAAAAAATATTGTTAAAGTGAGAGAAATTAAAAATATAAATAAAAGAAACAAAAAAGGGGCATCAAGAAACCAAACTTGAGTCTCTCACTTAATAGATAGCATAGATGAATTTAACCTAAATTTTCACTAGTTAAAGCTAAAAAGAAAAAAACATAATGATTAAAAGAATAGCTCAATTATTTCATGAGATTATGATAATCTTAGTTATCAAATCCTTATTATAAACTTACTACATCTGAGAAGTCACCTGAGTCTCAGAGGTTGCTAGGTAGGACCATTAAATCGTTGAGGAACAAACTTGTAGACAATACCTGTACTATATTTACAACATATACACCTAACAATTACAAAGCCTGAATTGCAGAAAGGCTACCGTTCGCTGCCATTGAAGTACTTTGAGAAGCATTCTTCTTCACTGCAATATCGGATCATGACTTTGTAAACTTCGATCAATAGTTTAGGGAATCGACTCTTGAAATACCTATCAAATCCTTCAGGCACAGGCCCAATGAGTTCCTGTTATTAACACAACGAGAGAATTCAGTCACCATTAAAGATGCAAGATAAGAGTAACAAACTAGCAAAAAATCTACATTTACACAAGCACAAGAGAATATCCATAATTGCAGTACACAGAAATCACATTGGCCTGCCATGAGATATTGGCTGGCCTGCCATGAGATATTGGCATGATTACATAAACTTCCATTGATGTTCGAGAAATTGGTCTAAGAATTTAAATTACATGTGATCCATCTTTTGATGATTGTATCTTCAATTTTTTATGGATGTCCTATTTTCCCTCAACACTTATGGATGAATGTTTTGACTTTAAATCCATGACTATTAGAGCATGTGTCGGGTCAAAACTTGGGAGTATGCCAGGAGAAGTTTTTGTAATGTTTCAAACCTCAGTCTGGGAATTAGTCCAGACATTAGGGTAAGTGGATGTAATCATCTTTACTATTGTCCAGAAACAAACATTTTCTATGGAATCATGTCGCGCCATTTATAACATTTCAGCAAAGCCCATTTTCAGTTTCATCATAATACCGTAAAACACATCAAATGCTTTCTGATACCTTAAAATTAAAAAAACTGAGAATATATAACACCAAAAAAGTACCCGAAAAAAATGCTCTAACGTATGAAAATTCACATAGAAATGAACTGTTAGGACTCATGCAGTACTTTGTATGCCAAGATGAAACTTTTTGCTAAATAGCAGAGTTTCAATTGAAAAGGAAATAATGTTTAAATACTTGAATTAACAGTCAAATAGGGGCTTAACACATTGTGGTACCTGAATTTCTGCAGGAATCTCCCTGTAATGATTCAACTTGTTACGTATAACTCTTAGTAAG
>JBBMKE010411511.1:0-11579 GCA_037834125.1 Lippia alba | reverse complement strand
CTAACAGACAAATAAGCACATAAAGAAGTGTTGCCTATGAACAAAATCATTTCGTTTATTATTCAAAGATTGTTTGTAATTTTACAAGGAATAAGTAAAGCACTAATGCTTTCAGGGCACTATTCCTAACACCTTTGACCCTACCTAACTATTTTTTACCCAAAACTCAGCCATCTCTTCCCCTATAAGCCCCAAAACATTTTCAAGAGAGAGAGAGAGAGTGTGTGATGCCGAAATGCGGGTCATCCACATCCCCTGCACCTAGACCCGAACTCACGCATGAAATGAAACTTCATACATGAGCCCAAATCTAAGTGAACGAGACCTTAAACACACCCACTAGGCTAAGCGGGGCTAAAACCGGAGACTGAGTGCACAAAAAGAGATAAAACATGTAACGCCCCGGTTTTTCATTATTACAAGTATGACGTATATGTCACTATTTGTGCATTTTAGTTATTTTATTTAAATATGTAATTACGTGGTTTATTTATATATTCTTGAATTTCTCTTATTTGAAATATTTGAATACTTGTGAATGTTTGAAATTTTGTGAACTTAAGTGTGTATTGAACGTCTTGTGCTTGAGTGTTAAGTTTGTGTGCCGACTCTATTTGGTTTGAATTTTGAATTTTGTGAAATTTGAGTATGTTGTGTATTTATGTGTTATGATTGAATATTTGTGCTCGTGGTATTTTTCCAACCTCGATCAACCACCCAAAAGCTACCCAGAACTCAAACATATCACCCCTGCCCGCCTAAATGACCCTACCCGACTAAAATGCCCATATCTCCCTCAATACTTAACAAAATGGGGCAAATTTTGGACCATATAACCATCAATCAATAACACATCAGCCCTTACAATCCTTATTATATTTTACACTCCAAAATTGAGAGAAAATTGGCTGCAAAACTGAGCCCCTCCATTCCCCCTCAAAAGATACTATTCATCTTCATCTCCAAGACCACATTCACCTCCATCTCCTCCCATACTTGGATGGTAAGTTTGGAATATGATTTGGAATCTCCTTATCATTTTTATAAGTGTATATATGCAAGATATGGTGTGGGTTTGTTTGGAGATTTGATCAAGAGATTGAATAGTAAGGGTTTGAGCATTTTTGATGGGTTTGCATGATTTCTTGCCTTGATCTTGAGATTGATTGATGATAAATGATTCTTATGCACCCCATATTACTTCTATGGTTTGATTTATGTTGGTGGTTGAGCATTCATGAAGTTACCATTAATGAACATGAAGGGAATTGTTGGAGAAATGATCACACATGTATTTCCCTTGCATTAGCTCTTGTTTTGGTATGATTTAGGGCATGAAAAATATTGAATTTGATTGCATAAACTCTCATTAGCATGTGGTTTAGTGTTGGGGGTTGTTTTCTTAGAATTTAGCCCTGTTCTTGTGGCTTCTTTTTCGCGCAGGGCAGTTTCCCCACCCGGGGAATTTTTGTGCTATAAATTCCCCGGTCGGGGAAAGGTGTTTTTTCATCATAGGCGCAATTTCCCCACCCGGGGAAATTTCCAGTTCAAGTTTCCCCACCCGGGGAAATAACTTGTTGCCTTTTCTTCATTTCGTTTTCACTTCTTTGTTTATTCTCGTGTTTTATACGTTTCTTTTACGTGTTTTTCCATGCTTTACATTATGATATGATGGTTTGTGAACTTACCTCGTTGCTCCATAACATGCGTAAATGCTTCAATGCTTGGATTGTGAACTTTAAATGCATACTTTTCCTATCCTTGTGATTCTTATGACTTATACACAAGTTGAGTTATGCATTATGCATGTTACTGATGAAATTTCACTTAAATTGAAATGTTATATGAAAGTTATGAATTCATGAAAACGAATGTCTCAATGAACGAAAAAATGATTGAAATTGTACTTGAATGCATCTCCATATCATTGATTTGATCTTTTATGCAGTTCATATCATCTTAATACATTATCGTGCATCATATTTGGTTCATGTGGAGTCTCATTTCTCACGAGTACACCTTATCCTTTTCTTGTACAGTTCTTCTCCAGGGCGGAGATATCGTGGTTGAATAGGCAACTGTATTGTTCTTATCTTGTGTCTTCCAGGTGAGGGTGTTTTCCGTTCTAGTTATATATCGAACCCTAAAACTTGCATGTATAATGTTTTGGCCCAAAACCATATTTATACTTACATTGTTTTAAAGACAGTCATCGAGTAAATTCTTATCGAGTAAATATTTATTGAAACTGAACCTATTGATTATTGTTCTCTTCTGATCCTTTCTGTTTTGGCGAGATATTATACTGATTGGGGCCTAGGGGGAGTGTATTGAGTGATCCGGGGAGGTATCGGGCCGACGGTGAACTCTTGTGCTCTCCTACATTGTTGAGATGAACCCGAAATCCGCTCGGAGATTAGTGCAGGATGGAGTTTCGGTCTTTGGGGAGGCATGCACCCCACAGACCATATTGATTGGATGGTCAAAGGCTAGCTAACCTTCCCATCACTTGAGGGAGAAGGAGATCGTGTGGCGAGCCCGGCACCACGGACTGCCCTCGGATTACTATTTATTGCACTAATTGATTGAACTATTGCACCATTGCACATTATGGTAATGATTGCATGATCACCTTTATAATTTGACCTTAATTATTGTACACTGTCGGAGTTTGGTTGGAGATTGTGCACGCTAACTCACCGAGCCATTGAAAGCCTGAAATTGTAACTAATTATATAAATTGATAGTTGTATAGTCCGTGTATTGCTCAACTGTTTTCTCGTCTTTCTTGGGAACTACCTTAATTAAAACCTTGCTCAGGATTTACAGCTTACATGTACATGTTTCTATATTTATGTATACCTCCTGCTCACTCAGTCTTCTAGAGACTGACCCCCCTTTCCCCCACTTCTCAGCTTTCTTGCAGGTGTTGCTAGGCGAGAGTCAAGTCTAGGATTCCTTTTTGAGTCATTTGTACACTTGGGTCACATTTCACATTATTATATTTAATTATGTCCTTTAAATAGGCTTGTGTGCCAATGCATGTTGTTATTTATTTATTGTCATCGGCCATGCCGATTATTGTATTTGTTTAGGCCCGTGGCCATTGTACGATTTCTTTAATTGGGGCTTGTAGCCCATTTATGTTTATTGCGAGCCTGTGAGCTCTTGTTGCCGTAAACGCTTCCGCATTGCACTCGTTACATTTCTTGAATTAATTAGTACAGGGTTAGATTCCGCCTAGCTAGGAGTGTTGTTTTTTATTGTTATCCGTTTGCTATGAGTCCGGCTTATGCTTGGACTTTCCATTTCATGTGTGGGCCAGACCTGTAGTGCGGGGGATGTGGTGCCTATCGTCGAGGGTGCTACATTGAGCCTGTTTTGTGAGATATTGTTATTGCCCCCGGTTCTTCTAGCACTGGACCAGTCGGAGTGGTCATTGTTACAGTTATTGGAGCCCAGGGGCTTGTGTCTTGAGTGATCCGGGGAGATATCGGGCTGACGGTGACCTCTTGTGCAAGTCCCACCTTTTAGGAGCAGCCCGGATACCTACCAGGAGGTTTGGTGGGAGATGGGATTTCGGTCTGTGGAAGTCATGAACCTACAGATCATCGTATCGTGGATGGCGAGGGTTAGCTACTCGAACCATCATTGAAGAAGGAGGTGAATTTGTACATGCTTTTCTCACTTGTAATAAATATAATTCGTGAATCGTGCTCGTGCCTTGATTAATTGCTCGCACTTGTCATTTAATAAGTGAAAAGAGGATTCCAGGATGGAATAAATACCCGTTCTCGCCGGGTTCCCCAAAAATATTATACATAGATATCCGTAACCTCTGGCATGCCCCAATCGCTGCTCAACCGGGAGTTCGTGGATCGTTAAGGTAAAATGGGCATCAACAGAGGCATATGGATATCGACACATGCATATTATATCTAGTTTATGTGATTTGCATGTATTGACGTAATTCCACCTGTACGTATTGATCATTCCTGATTTTTGTCACTTATTTTAATAACGATTAAAGTACAGTGGGATTATGTCTGCCTAACTGCCTGATTATATATATGCGTGTGTACCCCTTTCACTTAGCCAGTTAGCTGACCCCTCCCTCTCGTTGTTTTTAGTTGTTCTTGCAGGTCCAGTCTTTGCTAGGCGGGAGTCTTTTGATCTTTTGTCCGAGTCTGCACCTTGTACACGTATCGCATTTCATGTTTTGGTAGTTACTGTTTGTTTTAATTGGCCTGTGTGCCTTATAATACATTCTTGTAAGCCGTGTCGGCTATTGTACATATTTACTCAGGCCCGTGGCCATTGTTTTTTCTCTTGTTTGGGCTTGTAGCCCCTTTGTAATTGTTGGAGCATGTGCACTCATATTTGTTATGTTTCTTTACTGTTGCTTCCGCATTTCATTTTGGTTTACTTGACTGTTTGGTGTGGGGTTAGTTTCTGCCTAGCTAGTTAGTCTTTTCTCTTATCTTCCGTTCGCTGTGAGTTTGGTTCATGTATGGTTTTATATTTCATGGGTGGACCGAACTTATAGTGCGGGGGATGTGGTGCCCTCCGTTTAGGGTGTCACAGTTAGGGATTTGACATGAATGAATAAAAGGGGATCTAGGATATTTATAAAGCTGAAGATGGTCTCAGTTTTAGGTCAAGTTGGGGATTTAGGTCTAAAATTGATTTCCGAGTCAAGTGAACCGGATTAGAGGATTTAAGATGTAAAATAAATTCCAATGGGCCCAAATTTAAGAGACAGGTCCAAAGGTGGTGTCGGAATTCGAATTCAAATTCCCGAGCTCATATCGGTCCGAACGACCCCAAAACCAACCTAACTTAAATTAGGCCCAAATCACGAATAGGCCCAAGTCCTATTTCACATTATTTACCAAAAATCAGATTTATTTCTCAGGTTGTCATGCAAGAATTCATATTTTATCTTTTTCTTATTAATTAATTAATCACATAATTGATCAAAGTTGGGGTTAAACACATAATTGTATAATTTAAACTCTCTCGTGACGCAAACTTTGGAGATGTATCGAACGGGGCATCACAGACTATGTCGGGTTTTCAGGTCAGGTTCATTTTTGACACCCCAAAATCAAATAGGGGCTAGAAAGAGAGAGGAGGAGGACAACGGCTTGTGGGATGTAGGCGGCGAGTGAAGAGCAATAGAAGAAGATGTTGCCGCCATGGAGGTGACGACGCCCCTTCCCCAGAAGCCCTAACCATTTCTCACCTCTTTCTTCAAGACCGGCGACGGAGATTTTGTGGTGGCTAGGGATGCAAACGAGTCGAACCGAGCCGAGTTTTGCCCTTTTTTGCTGGCTCGACTTGCGAGCCTATAGAACCCACAAAAGCAACAACCTAACTTACTCGATTCAATCCATTCAACATTCAACTTAATTCATTCAAAAGCATTAACGATAGGAGAAAACGAGAAATAGAGATCTAAATCCGCATAAAAAGGCAAAGAGAAAGAAAAAAAATATTTCAGATGAAAGAAAATTAACGCCACAGTATCCATCAATATCTATACTTTTAGATACATTCATAACAAGAAATTGAGAGCAGCTTTAAATTAGCCCAATAGAACCAAAAATACCTAAATCAAATTTGTACTTAAGAATGGAAAAATAGAAAATTTTCGAAAGAGATCCGAAAAAGGCATCTTAAGGCGGAGAAGATGGTGGCGGTCGGATTCAGTTGTGGAGGCGTCGGTCTGATGGCTGGAAAATGATGGTGGCGACTCATTCAGCAGTGCTGAGGGCGGCAACTTGAAGCAAGGTGGTGGTAGTGTTTAATGATCTTGAAGCTTGCGGGTGAGTGGTGGTGGTAGTCTTGAAAGGAGGGGGCGACTGGTTTGCTAGTAAGAAATGGGACACGATTAGGGCTGTCAAAATATGACCCGACCCGATAACCCAACCCGACCCACCTGCCTAAATATTAGGTTAGGGTTGGGGTGTTTCGGGTTCGGGTCAAATCGGGTCAGACCCGAAATCAACCCGATGAAGAGAGAGAAAAACAGGTCGGGTTTCGGGTCAACCCGAATTGACCCGAAAAAATAAACAGGTGACCCGATAACCCTAACCCACCCGACCTAACCTGACCCACCCGATAAAAATGGACACTATAAATTGGCTAACCCTAACAAAGTCTTTCTCATTCTGCTTGTGCGCCGTTTTCTCTCTGCAAGCTTCACACCAGAATTTTTCATTTCACCCAAAAATCTCACCTCCACCATCTAGCTTCGCCACTCCACGTTTCCACCGCCACTCGCCGCAACCGTCTCCACAGCCACTCGCCGCCCCCATCTCGATCGGCCACTCGATGTCTCCACCGCCACTTGCCACCACCATCTTCTGCTCCACTCGCCGCTACCATCTAGCTCCGCCACTCCACATCTCCAGGGCTACTCACCGCCAACAGCCCTGCCTAACTTTCTTCTCACCGCCAAATCAGGTACTCCCAACCTCTCTCATCTTGTATCTTTAAAATAAAAAAAATAAAAAAAAGAGAGAAAAATTTTCCTTCAAATTTTATTTGGGTGCGTTTTGAATTTAGGAATCCAATAAACTTTGTGGTTTTTGTGTTTTGGATTTTGGAATCCAATAACTTTTGTGTTTTTTGTTCTTGTAAATCTAATAATTTTTGTGTTTCTTTCTTTTCTTTTTTTTTTTTTGTACAGATTGTTGCTTTTCATTTCGGTGGCAAGTAAAGGAGATTGATTTTTCATCAACAATCTGTTGTCCTCCTTATTACTTAGAGGCTTTAAGTTTGGGTTTTGTACCATGTTTTCTTGTTTCGTAGATCTGATTTCGTCTACCTTCAGTTCAAGCCTCAATGTTTGAGATGTCAGGTCGGGTCGGGTTAATTCGGGTGGGTGGGTTATCAGGTGACCCGAAAAATTTTCAGGTCAACCCGAACACGACCCGAACCCAATATATTCAGGTTAGGGTTGATGTTTTCAGGTTCAATTCGGGTTCGGGTTGGGTTCGGGTTGGAGTTTTTTGCCTTAGACCCCTACCTCAACCGACCCGAACCCACCCAACCCTCCCGAATTGACACCCCTAGACACGATGGTGGATGGTGGTTCAAGAGAGAGAAATAGACGTTCGTTGTAATTAGAGTTTGTTAGTGGAAGGATATATATAGTAGGAGGATATATATTGATTTAGGTTAAAAATAAATATCATGTAAATACATATATATATCTCATATACATATATATATATATATAATATTTTTTTAACATAAGCATAGCTCGCGAGCCACAAGCTAGAAATAAAAGGGCTCGGGCTTGGCACGAGCCGAGCCAAGGCTCGGCTCGGTTCGCGATTACCGAACTCAATCCCAAATCTTTTTCGAGCCAACTCGACTCAGTTGCATCCTTAGCGGTGGCAGGGGCCTGATCTCGACAGGCATAATCTTTTATTCAGATTACGACGATGTGCAATTGGTGAAAGAGATAACTGATAAGTTAGGGTGTCTGCCGTAAAGAACCCTGATAGGAAGAAAATTTATAAAATTTCCGTATTGCAATTAGTCCCTATAAAAGTCACGTATTCAATTTAATCTACTTAGACAATTAATTAATTAATTAATTAATTAATTAAAAAAATAAAAAAAATTGAGAGGGCTATTTCGTGAAATAAAAATTTGGAAAGTGAGTTTATTTTAAAGGTTGTTATCTATTGAGATAAGATTATAAAGAGTGAATTTGGTGGCTAAATACCCAAAATTCCTTTTACTTCAATGTTTATCATTTCCTGGTATATAACCCGAAAAAATGTCTTTACTTTCCATTATTAAATCCGTAAGTTGATAGCAGTTTTCCACTTTTGTCCCCTTTTTAATTTTTAACTATGATGTTCTGATACGAATACGATATAAATATGGCGATTTAATTTTTCTTTTTTAGAATTTTTCACGTGAAGTGTGTCCGACATTATGTCCAACAAGTAATATGACAAAATAGTAGTTTTTAACTTACATCTCGAGTAATTTAAACCCAAGTTATTGTCTTAAAGAAAATCACTTAAACCAACCCTTGTTTGCAAAATTACTTTTTATTTATTAATTACAAATGTAGATATTTAATTATAAATATAATTAGATGTTAAAAACTATATCAAGTATTTTTAATTACAATAAAATATTTAAAAGGTATGTCAAGTATTTTTATTCATAACTAGTTTAATTTTTATTGAAGTTTTAAAAATTTTATAAAATGCATAATTAGTCATTCCAAAATGGCACCATAACTATCCCCCTCACTCCCAATAAAAAAGATGTCGACGTGGCCAATTTCTTGAAATTTCTTGGGGCTCCGAGATTTGAAAAGATAATGAAAACCATCAAACTAAAAGATAGATTTGGGGCGTTTAATTAACAGCCACCGTCTAAACTATTTAAGTAAACCAGCCCAACCCAATTTCCTCTTACTCTCTACAGCTAGTCGCGATATGTCTTCCTACAAGAAACTCGAGATCCGAAAGAAGGATCCCGACCCGAAATCTTCGGCGTTGTTGGTGATCGACATCCAGAATTATTTTCAGTCTGTGGCCACCCCCTGTAGCACCCGGCACGTGAGACACCACATTCCCGCACTAGAGTTCGACACGTGTAACGAAATGAAAAAATTCGCACACGTATCAAACAATAGCGAACGGGTGACAAACAAAACCCACACCTAAGCTAAGCGGTCTAGACCCTCAATCAGAGTGCAATTCAAACATGAAAATGTGGAAGCGATAAATAAACCAACATACAAATCACAAGATCACAAATTCATAAAGAGTCTTCACTAGCATGCCATAATATATACAAATGTACACATGCCCATCCAAGGCCAAAATAGATATACAAATATTCAAGTCTCCAATAACAAAGTCATGAGTTCATAAATACAAAATAATCACTACGAATGCATGCGACTCGAGCTAAACCACAAGTAAGACTCTAGGACAAATTTGCCGCCTAGCTCAACTCCGAGTGTACTTGAAAACTCAAAAGAAAGGAAAGAAAAAAAACACGAATGAGGGTTAGTCCTAAAGACCAGTGAGGGGCTAACACACACACCCATAATACGTATAGAGCATAGTATTTATTAAACTTAAACAATCCATGGCCCGAGAATGGTTTTTGCACGTCAAAATATTTTCCCGTGTTAATAGATATATAGTTTGAAGATAAGAGAAAGGCCGAAGGCCAAAATACCAAATTTTAGGTAATTATGAATCCATCCTCGTTCCATAGATTCAAACACACACTCACGACTCGGAAATTACGAGTCCCCAAACTCCAACTTCTCAGAATTCAAAGCAAACGAAAACCAAACACACAAACTGACCAACTCCGGGTGATAGAAGGGTTGAAGGCCCTAACTATCGGCAAACACACGAGACAGGGTTCAATTACTTCCTTGAAACCTTCGGCGGGGTTACCACCGGCTCAAGAGGAAAGCCTTTCCCCAAACTCCTAGGGTTAGGCAAACCTCTCAAAGTGGAAAATGTTGATGGGAGAGCTCGGCGACCCCTTGATCATCCCGAGATACCATACCATTCTCCGGGCCCAAAGCATATCACAAAACCACAAAGTCTTTCTTTCAAAGCACTCTTCTCGCACACACACACTTAACACCAATTTTTAAAAAACAAAGCAAAATAGTTCATACGCATGTATAAAGGCATTTTCCAATATCCAAGACAAACGGGACAAGCCCCAAAAGTACATATCACACATTTATTTAACATATTTTATACATATCTCGCATACGGGCTTTAAATCATATAAGGTTTTAGGTCGAGATAACTAAAAGAACAAAACCTCACCTTTAAAGTGCGTAGTGGAGACAAAAGGATATAATTGGGCGCCTACGGGATAGTCTCGTGTGACGCCCCGTTCCATACATCGCCCAGGAATGCATCACGTGAGACTTTACTTTACGCAATTATGTGTTTAATTCCAACTTAAGTGAATATGTACGTTAATTAATTAAAATGGAAAAGAATAAAATATAAATTCTTGCATGACAACTTAAGGATTGATTTAATTTAATTCAAGAATAGGACTTGGGCCTATTTGTATTCGGGCCTAATTTAATTTAGGCATGTTCGGGTCGTTCGGACCATGTGACCTTGGGAATTCGAATCCGAATTCCGACACTACCTTTGAATTCATTTCTCTATTTCGGACCATTGCAATTTAATTTAAACCCATTTACAACAATTTAAACTTTGAGCGGTTTGGCCTTTTAACCCAAAGCCCACTTTAAAGCCCGTTAGCTATTCTTAACCTAAAAACACAAGACTTGAGCTACCATATATTATTCCCATTTATCCCAACTCTACCATTTATCCTTATTTCACTCTCAAGACTTCCTTCCAACTCTATCTCTCTCGTTTTTCTCTTTAATTCCCAAGTGGATTTTCTGCGGCTTTCTTTACGATACCATAACTCTCTCGTTTCTCAACGGATTTTGACGAATGAATAGTCTAACCTTAAGGTTTCGACGAGAAAATTGCGATGGTACCATCGGTTCAGCCATACGGGGTCAAATGAAGAAGATATTATAGAATTACAGTAGTAGATTCGTAGTTGTTTTGGGTGAATCGGACCTCCGCCACTTTCCGGCGTTCCACGGCGGTTTTCGGTGACCTCCTTGGCACACGCGCCCCATCAGAAGTTGGGGGACTCTCCGGCGCAGCTAGGTACGTTGGCGGCACGGCCATCGGGGTGACGCGCTACCCGAAGGTGGTTCCAACGAGTTCACGACAGGGCAGTTTTCTGGGCTGAACTTTGGAGGGGATTTCCCGGCGTTTTCGACATCGGATTTGGGAAAATGAGGTGGCATTGGAAAGCTAATTGAGTTAGCTACGTTTCTGGGTTGGTGGTAGCTCCGGATTCGGTGGGTGAGACACACGCGCCGGCGGAAGCCGCACCGGCGGTGGTGGCGCGACTGTGCAATCGCATTTGAGGCTGTTCCAGCCACTTTTTTCGGTGACCGTCATGGGTCTTTGGAAGAACTCGTCATGGGTGAGTCAATGCCTTTTACGGATCTCATTTCCGTTCACCGAATTGGAAGTTATTCGATTTTGAAGCTTTTGGAGTTTTCGTATGCTTGATTGTAGATCTATAATGATTGGCTTGGAATTTGTGAAAATTGATTGAAGATTTGGAATGAGGACGACGACTACTAGCTTGGATAATTTTTTGGGATTTTTCCGGCGACTTTCGGCGGCGGCCCGGTGACTTTCCGGCGGTTCCGGTGGTTGCGCTCCGGCGACTTCCGGACAGTAGGTCGACCTCGACGCGGTGAGTTCAATGCCGCTTTTAGTTCGTTAATTGGATGCTTGGTTGATTTATTGTGAATTATTTCGTGTGCTTGAGACTACTTGAATTAATTATTTTAATTGCGAATAAATCGCTTATTGATTGGTTTATTGATCGAATGTGATTCCTTGGCGTACGAAAATATGAATTTGATGAATTGTAATATATGGATGTCTCATTTTGCAAATTGGATCCCGATATGATGAAATTATGCTAATTGTTCATGTACGAAGGGGTAT